>JASCZW010000930.1:0-73573 GCA_034211315.2 Aedes japonicus
TTTGCTTTCTTTTGTTTTTGAAGACTGAATAGGTCCACTGCAAAGGCATCGAACGGCGTATCTGCGGCAGAAGAGATGCTGGGGCTGGGTGTAATCCCGGCTTTCTTTTCGAGGTCTTGCTGTCTGTCCGTCGGAAGAGGGATGTGACTTTGGATTTTGATACTGGAAGTTCAACGAATGGCGTATAAATGTCCTGATTCGCCACTATGTTTATTGATGCAGTTTTTAACTACAACTTATGAAGGCTGCGTAAATTATTATGAAAATGATACGTATATCACATGAGCATGAGCATGATTGACTGCCCGAGGTTGTTCTCCGTTGTTTTAGATCAGCTGTTCGTGTTCTACTATGAGAACCAAAGATGCTGTTTAAAGCGCATATATATCCTCACCGTAGAAAACTGGTGATCCCGAAACTATGCACACTTATGCCATTCGCCCAACGTAGTCAAGTAGGGAAATGGGTAGGAATATGTTGATTTATACTGTTTTGGCGGGAAACCGACTGGGATGTTGATATAAAGTTTGGGTTTGCAGCGGGATTCGTTTTGGTAAACGGTGAGCTGAATTCAACTGACGTCGGCAGCTAATTATTAGAATTATAAAATCGACTGCCATTGTCTGCAGAAATGGTTGTGCTAACTTCATTTTGAAAAGGTTATGGCATGAGTTCAATCTCCTTAAATGTTCGTTTTGGTCAGAATATTTAGTAACGTGCCAATAATTAAGACTTCTGAACTGTCCTCCAAGAACCAGAATACTCGAAATCTATCACCTGGCCGCTTTACAGACCCTTGGGAAAAGATAAGTAATAATCCTGGAAAGGTTAAAAACACTGGTTCGAGGTCGCCTCATCTGATCATCACATGTTGATAAACTTTGCTTACGTTATTGTAGTTAGGTAGGCTATCATATTTTTTGAATAGTTACACTTCCAAGTGGGAATGCATGTAAAAACAACGATTCAAACAAATCAATTGAATAGAAAAAAAATAAATGTTATACTAAAACAATTGAATCAAAGACACTGTCGTGTGTCGAAACATATAATGAATTTTGTAATTAACCCTAATTTGCCTATTCCAAATTTTCGATATAAATCAAACGTACCACAGTGAATTATAACACAAGTTTGAGTACATCCTCTCATTGTTTACATCCACATACATACGCCACGAAGGCAATAGCGATGAAAATTTGGTCAAAGTAGTCAGTAGGTCTCGAACCACAGAAACAATTGGATACTAAATTGTCGTCTGATATATCCGAATCCGAAGTTAGAGATCAAGTTTTTCCGCAATCAATTTGGTGTGACTAAGTTCACTATCTCGTCGTCGATAAAACCACTCAAGTCGTCAGTAATCCTGAAATTTGTTGTGAACCGTAAATGGTGCCGAAACCCGGAAAGAGTTTCCAAAGTTGTCGTCTTGTTTGAAGCTAGAGGAAAGTTGTTCGGAATTGGAAGCCAGTCTGCATTTGGTAGCTCTAACGTGGAATCACATTTGGCCACGGAAGTGGCAAATCATCCATCGAACGTGTCCAGCTAACGTCAGCCAGTCGCAGCCACGGCGATTTCAGAACATTCTTCTGCTCCGAGTTCGGGTAAGCGCAGACATTGAGGTTACTGAAAGCACGTGGCTGCCGTATCAACAGGTGGGCACTTAGCTCTGTAAAAGCAGGGTTATGAGTGCTTCCTCGAAAAGGAGTCTGCAGAAGTGCGACTTGGTCCTTACAAGCTTGCTTCGAAAAAGTGAAAACATCCTCGGCTCCACGAAACTCATCCAACATTTCGATGCAGAGTACGACGTGAGTAAAGTTAATCAGCGCCCCATTCGTATCGAGCGTTTAGATCAGCTGTGGGACAAGTTTGAGGACACCGAAGATGAGATTCGGAGGTGGGTCTCTCGGAATATCTACAGGAATTCCAAAATCTTTATTTTGAGCTCAAAGCATCTCTCTTGAGCAAACTCCCTACCCTCGGCCGTGGACCTTCTACGCCTAATGCCGGTCAGTCGGCGACTCAAAATGTGCTCTCTGCCTATCAAACGACCCTTAAGCTTCCCGAAATAAGAATTCCTGAAATCGGAGAATTTCTCCAGTCAGGAAAGAATCGGCCTCTGTCCCTGCCGAACTTGCGAACGAGTTCAACCGACACGTGGGTATCTTGGATAAGCTCGAATCTGCTGAGGCAGCCTCTTGGACGAAAACTCTTTGTTGGATTGGGAGTGCTCAACAAACTGGTCCAGGATAAAGGCCTGAAATACCCTCTCGCTGCTGCAGTAGTTATCAAGCGCTTCTACAATGATGACGTATTTGCTGGGAGTGACAGTCTTGACGAAGCCATCGAAACTTGTCGTCAATTACGAGAACTCCTAAGCCTGGGAGGATTCTCGTGAAGAAAGTGGAGCACAAACAACCAGATTGTCCTGAAACAGCTTTTTGACCCACTTGGCCTACTTGGGTCAGTCGTGGTCAACGCAAGATTTTTCGTTCAACGACTATAGGCTAGAAACGTTACATGGGATGAAGGGCTCTCCACCGAAGACAGTGCCTGGTGGGAAAGTTTCCGAAATGATTTAAATAAGCTACCATTTCTCGCCGTGTCCTGTCCAACCCTAACCGTCAGTGTCTCTTACATTGTTTCTGTGATGCATCGGATAGAGGCTATGGTTGTTGTGTCTATGCAGTGGGTACAGATGGTGAGGGACAGATAACCAGTAACATCTTGATCGCGAAATTCAGAGTTGCACTATTGAGAGGAGTTTCAACGCCCCGATTGGAGCGATGTGCTGCATTGTTGGGCAGTCAACTGATGGATAAATTGCGCACTTCAACAGATTTTTCCAAATCTGTCACCTTCTGGAGCGACTCTACGGTGGTTCTTCATTGGCTTCGAGCACCACTGGCCATCTGGAAGGTATTTGTTTCCAATCGGATCGCTGAAGTATAACGACTCACGAAGGGGTTCCAATGGAGGCACGTTCCCACAGAGCTAAATCCAGCCGATCGAATTTTTCGTGGGATCCGTCCAAGCAAAATAATTAACGATGAGTTGTGGTGGCACGGACCTGTGTTCCTTAGGCAGCCGGTAAGGTGTTGGCCAAAAACGCTGCCGAAATTTGAACCTTCCTCTTCTGTGGACGAAGAAATGGAAAAACGTCAATCTATCGCTTTGGCCGGTGTAGAGGTCGATAACTCAATATTTGAACGATTCTCGGAATTGAGAAAGTTACTGAAAGCTGTCACTTGGTGTTTTCGGTTCAATAACAACAGATCGTGTCGTCGAGAGAGTAACACTAGCAGCGAGTACGTCACGCGCGATAAAACAGTTCGGTACCATGCCCAAGATTAACCAATCGTTGCATATGGTCGCCGAAGATGATCAGATGCATTCTGGTTAAAAATCCGCCGACGGAGCTGTAGGAGGAATTATACCGCCGAGTAACCTCTGGTCGTTGAAAGTGCCGGTAAGCCAAACGGGCCAACCTTCGAAAAGTCGAGTAGTCGAATCATCGGAAATGCATCCGAACGATATGGAACCCGTAGTAAGCGCCAAGCCTTGAGTTATTCTATTAAAAATACCACCGATTTCGCCTCTGATTATGACTCCACGCAAAATAAATCAATCTCCTGAGAGCAGCTGCGATTTGACGCGCGCCCGGGACATTTCTGTTTGCCCTCTACAAAGTCCCATGAGCAGCTGCGAGATTCATTCGCGCACTCGAATAGGGTGACTATGCCCAGCAGTGAGCCCGAACGAAATTCAAGTGGTATACAAACGCGTAACACCCCCTCGCGTACGTTTGAGCTTTCTTTTCCCGGCCAGCCATGAACTAGTACGTCCAACGCAGCAGCAGCTAGCAGCAATACAGCCCCTGCCTAAAGAACTTCCTCGATTATCCGGTGATCCCGCTGATTAGCCGAGCTCGAAGGACTCTTTGAATTCGGCATGGCTGCATTGTGTGACCATATTGAGGCCGCCTACGAAAGTGCTCATCTCTCAAATCCTTCGCTACTCCAGGTACTGGTGGTGAAGCTTCCCGCGGACCAAGGGATGATGTGGGCAGAATACAAGCGTGGATTCCAACACGTGGACCTCAAGACCGATTATATGGCGGCTGTAGTACAAGATGCTACAAGCGTTGTGGCGTTCGAACCGGAGGTGAAACACAGTGGTGGCCGTGACCGTCCGAAGCAGAAAGAATTCGCCAACACTCATGCGACAGAGACATCGAGTAAACTGGGAGACTCATCGAGTGAAACGAAGGAAACAGCGAAGCAGTACAGTTGCGTCCACTGCAACAAAAGCGGACACCCAGTTCGCGAATGCTACACGTTTAAGCAGCTTAACTTCGACGATCGATGGAGAAGAGTTCGTTCACTAGGTCTTTGTAAGAACTGTTTATTCAATCACGGACGACGGGCGTGTCCACATCGAAAACCACACCCATCAGCGCTTGGCTTCTTCTTCGCTTTCTCGAATCATTCCAGTGACCCTGTACGGAACTAATGGTTCGATCAACAGCTTCACATTCCTTGATGAGGTTCCGACCTGACGGTGGTGGAAAGCGATTTGGTCGCTTCGCTAGGCGTGAAGGGTACTCCACTACCGTTATGTGATGGACTGGAAATACTTCGCGCTTTGAAAACGGTTCGCTGCAGATTACGATCGAGACAAACGGCATAAACTGCTGAACGCCAAAACCGTTAGCGGCCTCGGGCTTCCCGCGCAATCTTTCCAAATGGAAGAAGCAGAAAAGCAGTATCAGCACCAGGAAGGCATCCCGATAACCAGCTACGAGAACGCTGTACCCCAAATTATCATCGGAGTGGACAACCTACAGTTGGCAGTGCCAGTGAAAGTACGGAAAGGATCAGCACCGGTGGCGGTAAAAACCAGACTCGGTTGGTGCGTCTACGGCCCTCGAGGAAGCAGTAACCGAGCATCTTACAGCTTTCCCGTCTCCTGAATGTTCCTGCGACGAAGCGCTCCACGAGCCGGTGAAGGATTTCTTCGCCGTTGAAGGAGCTGGTGCAAGATTGGCAGAAATTCCACTGACAAGCGATGAAGAGTGAGCACTAACGATCATGGAAGCTATTACGTGACGAGATGGAAATCGCTTTGAAAGTGGAGTGATATGGAAGGAACATCAGGTAGAATTCCCAGACAGCTATTCCATGGCAGTGCGTCGACTAGAGTGCCTAGAACGCAGAATGGAACGCAACCACGGACTGAAAGAGAATCTCCACCAACAAGTAAGCGAATACCAAGCGGAAGGCTATGTACATCAGACTACGATAGCAGAACTGGAAGGCGTGGATCCAAGAAGAGTGTGGTATCCCAAAAAAACAGGGAAAGCCCGTGTCATCTGGGACATGGCTGCTAAAGTTAATGGTGTCTCGCTGAACAGCGAGCTTCTCAAAGGTTCGGATCAACTCTCCTCTCTCCCGGCTATTCTGTTTCGCTTGTGGTTGGGGGTTGGAGGTGGCAGTCAGCTCGGATACCCAGAAAACGTTCCACCAAATACGAATCCGAGAAGATGACAAGAGTTCACAGTGTTTCCTTTGGTGAGCCAATCCGTTCGAAAAGCCTGAGTCCGAAAGCGATTTTCGACGACCACTACGTTGAAGATTATTTAGCGAGTTTCAGCTCGCAGAAAGAAGCAGCTTAAGTGGATCATGACGTGCAACACCTACACAGCCGTGGAGGGTTCAAACTGCATAACTGGCGGTCGAATAGCAGCGTGGTTCTACAGCAACTAGGAGAAGTGCAAACTGCGATGGATAAGCATCTGAATCTTGTCAAAGAAGGGAAGGTTGAAAGGGTGCTCGGTATGCCGTGGAGTTCGTCAGCCAATGAGGTAAGCTTTTCCACCCAAATGAGTAAAGAGGTCCAATCTTTGATTCGTACTGCCACTAAATCAACGAAGCGACAAGTTTTACGGTACGTGATGACGCTATTCGATTCACTTGGGTCGCTCTCGCCTTTGGCGTGAAGGCATAGAGTGAAATGAGCAAGTCAGTGCAGACGTCTATGCAAAGTGGCGGTGGTGAGTACAGATGCTTGAGCATATCGCTTCATTCCGCATTCCCAGATGTTATTTCCATCATGCCAATAAAAATACCTAAGACAACTCCGAATTCCACATATTTGTTGACGCCAGCAAGATGGCGTTCTCCTGTGCGATATATTTGCACACATTCGACGGGAAAAGTGACCCACTGTGCTGTTTAATCGCCGCCAAATCGAAGGTCGGTATTCCAAGGTTTCGTCTAGGAGTCAAGAAGATGAGTAGTGATTGCGCTACCTGCAGGATCCGGTGAGCCTGACCAGCGATTCCACCGATGGCACCACTACCAACCGCGCGCTTTGCCCACCACGAACAATCGTTTACCTACACCAGGCTGGAGCCTCCGAGGGAAAACTCGCTGACGAGGGGTTGCAGACACTGGTTGTGGAGGCTGAATACTTGGTAAACTCAAGGTCTCTGACGTATTTACCATTCGAGTCCGACGAGGCAGAGGCACGTACGCCCAATCATTTCTTGATGCTGAACTCTACTGGGTTGAAAATACGCTATAGAAGAGACGTTGCTACCGTTCAGTGTCAGTCTAGTGAACTCGTGCGTCGAGAAATTCTGGGGAAGTCTTGGGAGTTCATCCAGCACCAGCTTGATGTTTTTAAAAGCGCTGGTTGTTAGAATATCTGCCGGTGATCAGTCGGCTATCGACGTGGTTCGAGGAAACTAGAACGTTACAAGCTGGAGACATCCGTATTGTTCCGAACCAGGATGGCAGACCACGACAGGCTGTCGTGAAGATTGGAGGGAAGGCTTTGCTGCGGCCGTTGTCACGGTTTGCACTATCACGAAACTGTCGGCGAAGATAACGGCAAGCTGGCAACTTTGTCATCCTCCGACTTTAACACGACGCGTTTAGCTGTCAAAGCTTCGCGTCAGGATTGATAGGTGACAGATGTCAATCAATGATGTGCCGAACGAACGTTTCCGGTGTTGGAATACACAGTCCGTATTTTAGTGTGTTAAAGAATTATTAAGTTTATTTAAAAGTATGTTGTCCGATAGCTGCTGGTCGATCCACGGAATACCTGAAAACAGAACAAAAGTAATGGAAGATAATTTAAGTAATACCAAAATTGTTATTTATAAATAAACACTTAAGGTTGTACTTTGTGTAAGCTGAAAGCGAAAAGTAGGGTGTACGAAACACATAGGTAGATGAATTGAGAGTATAACCTAAGATAATAGAGGTAATTTCTGTACTTACATTAAGGTTTTAATTACAGTTGAAGCAACCTGTCGTTTTTCTGGCTACCGCATTGATGGACTTCGCCACCTTCCCACAGGTATAACCTACGAGTTTTCACCAGTTTTCAATTATATCGAATGCTTCGGTCGCCAGCATTTCCACTTCTTCCAGTGTTCCGCCTTACACTGATAATACGATGTCATCTGCAAAGCCAACGATCACTACGCCTTTGGGAAGCTTCGGCGTCAGCACACCATTGTACATCCCGTTCCAAAATGTTGGGCCAAGGATGGAAACTTGTGGAACTCCCGCTGTGATGTTCACCGATTTTCGCCCCACAGAGGTCTCGTAGACCAGCACCCGGTTCTGAAAGTAACTCTTCAAAATTCTGCACAGGTAATCAGGGACCCTCATTCTGTGCAGCGACTCGCCAATAGCCTCCCAGGTGGCACTATTGAAGGCGTTCTTAACGTCGATCGTTACAACGGCGCAATATAAATCGCTTCTTCACTGTCCGAATAGCATACACCGTTGATATTTCTTTCCGGACGCCGAATTACATCGTCGATAACCCCTCTCGGTAAATTTTATCAGCCTGTTGAGGATGATCTTCTCCAGTAGTTTCCCAAGCGTATGCAACAGGCATATTGGCCTATACAATGCTGGATCCCCCGGAGGCTTACCTGGCTTCGGCAGCAACAATAGAGTCACGTTAGCGATTTCATCCGGTCCGGGTACCTTGTTCACCTTAAGCTCTTTCGCCAGTGACACGAGCTCCTCGTTCGAGACTTGCATGCCCTCAACGTTACTTCTTATTTTCTCGCTGTACGGTGAACGTCGCCACGTCGTTGACTCGTGCGTTGAAAAGAGGCCATCTACGATAACATTCAGTACTGCTGGACAGCTCTGAAGCCATTGTTGGGCCTTTGGTCTTAGCCATAACAAAACGATACGCGTCACCGAAGGGGTTCACATCAGCGGCTCGGCACAGTTTCTTGTAGCAGTTTGTTTTGCTCAGTCTTATCTCTCGTTTTAATTCGGTCCTGGCCACTCGGAATACCACCCTGTGCACCTCTTTGTCTGCTGCGATCTTAGCTCTCTGAATACGTCTTCTGGCTCTCAGACAACTTGCTTACTTGCTCATTTCACTAATAAGCTAGGCGCCGCTTGTTCCTCGACATGGTTGCGTCACATGCCCTTACTGACCTATTCCTCAGCTCGCCCGCGTTTCAGTTCGAGAGTTTGTTGTCGAACCGAAGTGCCTCAACAAAGAGTTCCTTGTCAAAAACTTCCAATGGCAACTCATAGGATTTCGCTGGCGGATACTATACCAGATCGCCAAATGGTTGCTATGAGCATATTCTTTACACACTCTCCAATTCATATTTGTCATCAGAAGGTAACATCTATGACGGATTCACGCCCTTTTTACACTTGTTGCAAACCAGTAAAAAAAAGTTTAATGTGACTAAGTTAGGTCACAATCAAGTTGCTGCAACTAATTATGTTGGTTTGGCGTTGCTTGGGATAGTTTTAAATAGTCCTTTCGAAAAGTGCCAGAGCTTCTAGCAGGTTGTACCCTCTAGCGTTGTTTTATCTGCTGCCCCACTCTACAGCCCAAACATTGATGTCTCCTCCGATGATGACCGTTTTTCTTCCGATGAGCTTTTTGGTGTGTGCATCCAGCATCTGGTAAAACTGCTCCTTGGAGGGGCATAGCAGTTGCATACAAAAATCCCGTTGATTTTGACGATCACGACCCAGTTTCCGTTATCGTGAGGAACACGATACGGTTCCGCAATGATTGCGACGTCACTTTTAGTTTCTGTTGTTGACTCCCACAACAGTTGCTGTGCTATATCGCAATCATTGAGGTTTATTTGGGTGACCTGCTGACGCCTTTTTATATACTAGGCATCTGATGCCCCCCGTCATGTAGTCATTTCTTTCCTCCTTTTTGAAAAGCATGCATCTCGGTTGCTTTGTGCACTCTCTTGCAATATGACCCTTCTCCCCGCAAATAAGATCTGTCAGGACCTTTGCTGTTCCTCGCCTGGCGACCAAAACCTGTACACTTAAGGCATTTCTCCAATTCCTTCAGAACTCTCAGTGTGCACACCGACCAACCAACTTTTACTCGACCCGACTCCAACAGCTTGTTGGCTGTAGCTGTCGGTAGACGTATCGCCGTCGTCAACCAAATCGTCATTGGTGCATCTCAAGGATCAAGGTGCCGCTTCAGCGCACTCCTCAGCTCGTCTTCTGTTGTGATCTCGTCAAGATCCTTGCACTCGATAACAGCTCTCTCACCAAGAGACTATTCGACGAGCGTCTTGAAGGCTGTACTAGTTCCTTCAACTCTGGATCTGCTCTCACTTTTCTGAGGTTTTCAGCAAACCTCTTTCCACTTTTTACCTCAACAATTAGAGCGTCACCTTTACTTCGCTCTCGACGAGGGCTAGGCTTCTGTTTCTTCTTCTTCTTTCGTGACGTTTTCACTTGCTGCTGATTTTTCTCCCTTTTATCTTTCTGGTTGCCAACAGTGCGCCATTCACTGCCTTCAGCTTTCTCCTCGTCGTTTTTGAGCTTTATAAGCTCCTCCTCCTCCACTCCTGGTGTATCCCATTTCCTTTTCTCCGAGCATGGATTCTGGGGTATCTTTGGCGTCTTCAGTGCTTCAGCCGTTACCTTCTCTGTTGACTTCTATGTGGACGTTGCACTTGTCCTTTACATAACCATAGAGTTCATCGATCCGGTTTTTGACTAATGCCATCGAGTTCTTCTTCTCAACTCTTACCCTCGAGTTGTGCTACTGCTGCGTTGCAGGGTGAACATCTGACGCAGGAAACCCTGTGACTTGTTCCTGCTGTTGCATGCAGTGGCCTCCAAACTGTGCAATGATGACCTGAGTAACTTGATGCTGCTTGCGAGCACAAGTGCACCTTCTTTTTCCTCCCCTATTTTCTTGTTTTGAGAGTTGGTTTTATTTTGGTTTTCTGTAGTCAATGCAACATCCCTAACTCCGCACCGTTATGTACATACGATGTATAGAATCGCCTACATGGTAAATCTTAGGTAGTCATTTTTTGACTACATTCTATGCATTTTAATAAACATTTCCCATACAGAAAAAAATGCCTACTTTTTAATCCCAAAAAATGAATACTTTTAAGTTCGTTTCTTATTCCAGGCTGTCAACAAAGAGGAAATATCACAAACAATATCCTTGCAAACCAAACCTTAATCCAGTATCATGGACAGGCTATGAGGCACTGATTAGATTTTGTTTATTATTTCTTTATTCGAGAGAGCACCAATTAGATTAAGGAGTGTATCGAAAATAAGCTATCCACAAACTTTCTTTCAAATTATGTTGAAAACCGATATTTTATTCATACAAAAAATTGATCCTTTATTGTACGAGGTTAAACTTGAACATAATGAAGACCGGATGAAATTTAAGTTATTCCTTCACGAATTTTCGAACTTTGGATCGAATGCTCTTCATCAAGTTCCGGACAAGTGTTGCATCGCATTTTTTGGACGCTTGAGCCAAAATTTTTTTGAACTCCTGCATGTTCCCAGCTGCCTTACCAGTCTTCTTGAAGACCCTCTTCACGATTGCCCAGTAACGTTCGATGGGTCGAAGCTGAGGGCAATTTTTTGGGTTGATATTTTTCTCAACAAAATCTATACCCTTTTCCGCAAGCCAATTGAGACTGGTTTTGGCATAGTGAGCTGACGCTAAATCTGGCCAAAACAGTGGATGTGTACTATGCTTCTTATATAAAGGCAACAATCTCTTCTGGAGACACTCAGATCGATAGATTTCCGCATTTATAGTTCCGGTAGTGTAAAAAATGGTTGACTTCAAACCACAGGAACATATTGCTTGCCATACCTTTCGACCGAATTTCTCCACTTGAATCGACCTGTTCGCATCGCTCACATCCTCCCCAACGACGGCAGTAAAGTATTGTGGACCTGGAAGGGTTTTTGAGTCCTCCTTTACATAGGTCTCATCGTCCATCAAAACGCATGCATCCGGACGCTGCCAAAGACGCGAATACAATTTCCGGGTCCTTGTTGCTGCTCGCTTATTCTGTTCTGTACTTTGTTTCGAGATTTTCTGCTTCTTGTAGGTCTTCAGGTGGTTTCGCCTTTTGATACGCTGGATCATTCCGACACTCGTTCCTGCTGTTTTGGCCAAATCACGTATTGACTCAATTGAGTAACATTGAAGTTTCATTACCTGGTTTGCAACAAGTGTGCTAGTAGGGTCATAAAGAGGCTAGTTCCTAAACACAATCACATTTAAAAAATGGACAGTTTTTAATCTCTTTCACATGCTGAAAAATGCCTTAAATAAAAGGCCGTTTTGCATAAAACCTTTTTAGGCATTTAATGCATAATTCCAGTCTTGAAGTAAAGTGCCTACTTTGAAGTCATAATTGCATTCTTCAGATTAACCGTGTAGCGTGTTTCCAAGGGGAGAGATAGAGATAGACATAGAAATAGATATAGAGATAGAGATAGAGATAGATATAAAGATGAGATAGAGATAGAGATAGAGAGACAGAGAGAGAGAGAGAATTATGTTAAGGATTATATTTCATTTTATATTATATATGTGAAGATGCAGTTGAAATGTTATCAGAATTATATCGATTGTTTCCTGCATTGTGGGTTTTTGAGAGAGGGAAGTAGCTTTCATCATCCAAAATGAAACATTTTCCGGCGTAATTTCGTGTCATCCAGCGGTATTGGGATTTTCCGGTTGATATCTGTTGCTCGGTGTATTTAGGTGCTCTTGATTTCTTGTGGCAGACTATCCCTACCTCGAACTTTTTTGCTGCATCAGATTTACTAATCGAATCCTTGTTAAAAGTATCATGGAGCAATCTTAGTCCTTTCTTGTCCATTACACCACTACCACTTCTACGAGCTGTTCCTGAGGATGCCGGGATACGATAGATGGTTGAAACTGGAACATTCTTGAATTTAAAATGGTTCACAGTTAAATTTTTTACGTGGTTCATATTCGTTTGAAAGAACTGTACATTCCGCTCGTGTAATGCTTCTTGCTTCGAAGGCATTTTGAACACAACTGAACAAGCTGGAACCAAACAAAATATGCGATTATGTTAGGGGAGAGCATTGATTCACATAATCTCTCTTTTCTCTCTGCACGATTGTGATTTGGTATGAGAGAGCTAAAATCATTCTCATTTTTTAGTTAGTGATCAAGTGATCATAACTAAAGAATTAAATATCGTATATGGTTGATCAAAACGTCAAACAAAAGGGTTCAGCTTTCAAACGATCTACACAAGTTATTACATTTCACCGTTTCAAACGAACTGTCGCACTTTACTTGTGATCGATGCCATCATGACCTGTACAGTCGCCGGTGACACTGTACCGACGAACTTATTCCACTTTAAACGCATTTGTTGTGCATTTGTCACTTCTTTACCGCATCCTCGAGGTTTTCGCTTGACAATTGCCCAATATCTTTCGGTCAGTCTGAACTCAGGGAAATTCGGAGGGTTAATTTCCTTGGCGACGAAATTAACATTGTTTGCAGCATACCATTCTAGTAGCTCCTTAGAGTAGTGGCAGCTGGCTAGATCCGGCCAAAAAATAACCTTGGTCTTGTGTTGCTGAATGAAGGGTAAAATTCGCTTTTTCAGACCCTCGATAATGTAAACCTTGGACGTCATTGTGTCAGATGTGATGAAAAACTTGGTTTTAGACCACAACTGCAGATTCCTTGCCAAATCATTAGTTTCCGAGCAAACTTATCAGCATAAACAAATGTATACCTGTAATGGACATCACCACCAAGTCTAGTTACCAGTTGAAACTTTCGTCCGGAGATTTGTTTATGATCGCTTTTTGACAAATGTTTTGCCAGCCATTAAAATACGACCATCAAATTTCGTCGAAACTCATTCGGATAGTAATTGTGCTTGCTTTTTGGCTACTAAATTTCACTTAAGGGAGTGATTCGGGTGTTTACTGGCACAAAAAGACTTATATCCTTCTTTTGAAGGATGTTACGCACGGTGGAAAAGTAGGAATCGTACAGTATTGGACAATACATTTGCAACCAGTCAATCCCAATCATGAAACTCTACATTGAAGGTTTGTAAAACTTAAATTGGGAGAAAAATGTTTTTTAGTTTGTAGAAACAGCACTTTTCATGTTTATTATAACAAAAAAAATTCAAACAAAACAATTCATGAAAAGTCAAAACAAAAAAAAGTCAATGTTTTCCTTCTGGACAAAACAAGTGCAACTTCGCGTGTTGGTTACCAAATTCAATTTGGCTTTCAACAAAACACTGCCGGTGAACTGTCAGTTGATAGATGATTGTTGCAATAGTCATGTAGCAAACATCTAGATTCCTGAACCGTCAATTGCAGTAACTTTTTCGATATTGATTTTGAAACATTGAAGTTTACTGATGCTTTTTATGATTGCTCGATTTGAGTTGCACATGTGTTGTCCAATACTGTATTTCTTTTCCAAATCACGTATGGAGACACCCAGGTTGCCTTTCACGTACTTTAGCACCTTTCTCCTCAGCTCTTTGTCTCTAGTGCCACTTTTATGATAAATGCGCTGTGCTCTATCCACACAAGGGTGCGAAAAATTCAAATTCAATAAGCAGTATCCCGTGAATTTATCCAACATCCATCTCGTCATTCACCGATTCGGTGCAAAACTGAATTTCAGAAGAGCCAAAATTCGGTGATAGCAAGAACACATTCAGTCAGAATGTTTGCGATTATTGTGTTTTGTGATGCTCTCCTCTTTTTGTTTTGACTGATTGAACCGGAGATCTGTATAGAAAAATGTGTCGGTAGCATCCTGTGTGAATGAAGACACTCGGTGCGAGTCACCTTTTTGGAGGGGACCGAATGCTTGTGTTCGTTCGTTCATTGCCTCTTCTCTTTATTAGTAATTCGTGTGTTCAGCAAAGACCAAAGAATTGAATACTGTTGTTTTTCGCACTCATTTCGGGCTGTCAATTTTTTCACACACTGATCCACACTCAGAGTATCCTTGTAACGTTTGGTTACATCGTTGACTTTGGAAATTTTCAGACAGACCACGAAGGATTCTCTAGATATTTGTGCACAATTAATTATCTTTTCTCAAGTTCCATGATCCGTAATTTTGGGATGCGTCGATCAATCGAGAAAAACTTTTAATCAATTTCTTTGTCAGTAAAACATCAACAAATGCCTGTCAAACGAATTTTTTGTTCCAACCACCAGGAATGCGGTGGTGTATTAAACCGTGCGTCCAGATTTACTTTGAAACGAGCTTTAAGCATGTTTGTAAAACGTTTCCTTCAAGTTCAACCATACCCGAATAATAAATTCACATAGATTCACAATTGAATATATTGTAAATATACAATTGAATCTATAGTATGTAAAGTTAATGGTATTATTCACAACGATCAGATGACAATAGGAGCTATTGTTACCACAATAGAATTTAACGTAAATTGAGACTTCGACAATACAGGGTGTATTCGATAAAAATGGCACACAGAAAATCTTCTGTAACTTTTGAATCGTATGAGTAAAAAACCTAGACATTTGAGTAGATCTTATCCATAGTGTATTATTTACATCTGCCAAGTTTCATAGTTATACATTCAGTAGTTCCAGTCATGTCGTCGAAACAAGAAATTATCCGTGAGAAAATTTTGTGCACTCACAATCAAAATCCAGGGGCGTCCCATCGGTGGATTGCTAAAAGGCTTGGAATTGCAAATACAACTGTGTCTCGTGTAATAAGAACCTTCAAGGAGCGTCTGAGTGTCCAAAGGAAGGAAGAGAGTGGTCGTAAAAGTGGTCCAATGGACAGTAAAATGGCCAGGAAAGTCGTACAACAATTCAAGAACCGTCCAAACATGTCAATTCGAGATGTCGCTAAAAAGTCTAAGGTGTCAGTCGGTTTTGTGCAGAAAACCATGAAGCGTGCTGGGTTACGTGTTTACAAAGTGCAAAAAGCCCCAAACTGCTCACCAAATCCGGTTGCATCGTGATGGATGACGAAACATACGTCAAGGCCGACTTCCGTCAACTTCCTGGGCAAGAATATTTCGTTGCCAAGTCGAAGTTCGATGTTTCGGAGGATGTTCGAAAGAAGAAACTATCGAAATTTGCAAAGAAGTTTCTAATCTGGCAGGCGATTTGCGGAAGTGGTGAAATAAGTGCTCCCTTCAACACTTCCGGAACAATAAACGGTGCGATTTACACAGAAGAGTGCCTTAAGAAGCGTCTCTTGCCATTCATTAAGAAGCACAAAGGAGCAACTCTGTTTTGGCCTGATCCAGCATCCTGCCACTACGCTCGAAACGTATTGGAGTGGTACCGAGCCAACGGAGTCAATTTTGTGCCAAAGGATATGAACCCACCAAATTCACCGGAACTTCGTACAATTGAAAAAGTCTGGGCAATTATGCAAACGGAACTTCGCAAACATCCTAAAACTATAAAAACAGAGCTAGAATTGAAGAAAATTTAGGTAAAAACAACAAAAACACTGGGAAAATCGGTTGTACTAAATTTGATGGGTGGAGTGAAAAGGAAGGTGTGGGCATTCGGGATGGGAGACGAAATTGAATAAAACAAATGTTGTTAATCAAAACTCATTAGTAGTTCTTCATTCCCTGAAAATTTCAAGAAAATCCGATAATCAGTTTAATTTTGATGAGTATATATGTGTGTAACATTTTTATCGAATACACCCTTTAGAAAAGAGTGGTTGTTATGTATCTTAGAAATAAAAAAAAAAAAATTTCCGAGCAAATTTGAGTCAATTAGTATTCATTGTATTGTTTCTCAATTGTTAAAAATCCTTGCAGATAGAGGAAATTGTAGATCTATTGTTATGACAATATGCATTTTTCATTTATCTGATTCCCGAACAATCAGATACATGGTCGGAAATAGATTTTATTGTTATTTTATATCATTGTATTGTAATTGTATGGTTATTTTTATCCGGGTAACCTATGCTGTGCTGGACTTGGTACATTCCAACTATTCTAGCTGCGCTTTTATTGACTAAGCAATCGGATAATCGTCTGTTACTTGAATAATGAAATTTTAAAATTAATTGAGTTTATAATTTGAAAATAAATGATCAGTAATCTGCAGGAGGAAGCCTTTGTAGAAGCAAACCTAAATTGAGAATCGACTTTCGGTTTGAACTAAATGTTGTGAACTAACACAAAATACATGTTAAACCACGTTCAGCTCGAGAAAAATATGATTCAAAAAACCTCCCGACTTCGTCCCTGTTGCCACAAACACCGACCGAACTGGACAATAAAAAATCAAACGTCCAAATTAATCAGCTACCGTTTTTCACGCAGCACGACAGCAGCAGCATCAACAACAACACTAAAATAATGCCATACCACATCATCCTCCGTCCGGCTGCTGCCCTACAACCGTAGGAGCCCGAATCTGCGGTGAATGATGCCCGCGAAGAGCCTGACTGACGAAATTGACTGACTTTGATGAATTTGGCTCAAAACGTTATGGCCGTGATAGATCGATGTCATCGTCGTCGGCCCCGTCGTTTTTGGTCAAGAGAACGCGATCACTTGCACCAAAGAAAAAGGCGATTTTTGATTTAGAATTTGTGCATTGCCCCCATGAGGGCGGTAAAAAGAAGAAATTTTTGAAGATTTTAGCGTTTCGTTTCAATTTTTGCAATCGGCGGTCACCAAAATCGCATTCGCATTCCATAGACAGTGGCAGTGGGTAAAAAGCGGTGGACAAATATGCGCTGGAATTCTAGTAGCATTTTCTGATTCGAAATTGATTTTTTTTCCTCGGTCCTACAGATTTAACCCGCAGCTGCCCGGGATCCGATCATCCACGTTACCGAGCATTAACAGTAAATATCGGGCTTGCAATTTTAGGCCCAGACGCAAAAACGCCATCCGGGCGCGTGATGGTTTCTTCTGTTTGTGTGCTTAAATTCTCATCAAGATTTAGGTTCTTCTTGGTCAGATTTTGATTTTTGTTTTGTTTTGCGGCGAAGATGACGATGGACAGAAGCATTTTGCAGCCGCAACAGCTTCCAGACAGCATTAATGATCGAGTCCCGGGCTGACGAATCATTAGTAGGCAGTTGCCTAAGGATCGATCGATGAATGCTGCATCCAAGTCCCGTTGCTTTTCACCGCTAGGAGTCTCTCAACGGCAAAACGGATCATTATCACTGGCGGAGAAACGTTTTAGGGCAGATTAGAGAGAGGCCTAATTTTTGACTTTCCCCCTATCCTGGAGATGTGTGCGGTCATTAGAGATAGCGGTTTTCAAAGCGAAATTGTTGCGTGCGTGCGTTATCTTTCGGGGAGGAAATTTGCATTTAAGGCATTAATCAGTTTTTTCTTCTCTCTTCTGGCAGTTAAGTTGGAGTTCTGAAAGGACTCTGGAAGGAAATTAGAGACCTGGGCTTGAGCTCAAATCCAAACAACAGGTTTTAGTTTCCTCAGCTCGATAGAAGATCAATGCAGACAACCCATCTTGTAGGGCTAATTTGCATCCTCATAAGCGCGCTCCCTAATCATGGGAAATGAAAGTTTTTACTTCTTGAATTCACATCATGTTTATGATGTAGATGCACAATTTCTAAATTTTCGATTTCTGTGCTGCTTCTTGTATATAAACTCAGTGCAAACGAGCCAGGCAGTTCCGATTGTTTGAAATACTGCAATAAAATACTAGTGCATTGTTGACGAAGGATCACGTTAATTCCTTAGAAAAAAGGGAACGGCCATTAATCGCAAAAAGTGACTTTTTAAAACCCACTCCCCTTGTTCCTCCCCACCCCGTTTTTTGTATGGACCTTCAATTTTTTTTTTGTATGGATTGTCACGTTTTTGATTTCATTAAATACTAGCTGAACCCGGTGCGTGCGCTGCTACGCTTGCAACTGAATGAAGGAAAATTTAATGTAACTGGTACATTTATGGTTTTTTTTCGGAATGAGTTTTTTTTCTTGAATAAGCAGGGGTTCAAACTTCTATCAAAACATGCTTCTTACCCGAGAAAAACACGTTTTGTGTTTAAGTATCCTGGATAATTCTCATTTTTGGTAGAAATTTGTGGTCCATTTGTATATAAACCCTCCCATCCAGAAGGGGTGGTTTCTCAAACCACCATACAATGATTGCCTTCAAAACCCCCCACATGGCAAATTTGGTTCCATATGTTTGAATAGTTCTCGAACCATCACACGGGGCTCTTCGATTATAATAAAAATTTGAGTTTCATTTGTTTTAACCCCCCGCCCTTTCAAAAAGGGGAGGGGTCTTGAAGCACCATATAAACATTCTTGCCTTCAAATTGCTTCGATTTGCTTGATTAGTTCTCGAGTTATGAAGCAATTTGTGTCTCATAGGTATCAGAGCCCCCCTTCCTGAGAGAGTAGGGGACTCAAACAATCATAAGAACCTTCCCCAGCCCCAAAAACCCCTTCATATAAATTTTCACGTTGGTAGGTTCAGAAATTTCCGAGTCTATAAGGGTCTGACAGGCAGATAGACAGACAGAAATTCATTTTTAAGTATAAAGAAATCTACCCTCCAAAAACCTCCACATGCCAAATTTGGTTCCATTTGCTTGATTTGTTCTCGAGTTATGTAGAAGCTTTCAGTGAGCGGAGGAGTTTCAAACCACAATAGAAGCATTTCTTGCCTTCAAAAACCTCCACATGCCAAATTTGGTTCCATTAACCTGATAAGTTCTCGAGTTATTCGGAAATTTGTGTTTCATTTTTATGGAAACCCCCCTCCCACCCCTTCCAGATGGCAGAGAGGTCTCAAACTTCCATAGAAACATTTATCTCCTCCAAAAACCTCCACATACCAAATTGGGTTCCATATGCTTGATAAGTTCTCGAGTTATGCACAAATTTGTGTTTCATTTGTATGAGAGCCCCCCTCTTACAGAGGGCGGAGGGGTGTCGATTTACCTTAGAAACATTTCTTGCCTTCAAAAACCTCTACCTGCCAAATTTGGCTCCATTTACTTGATAAGCTGTCGAGTTATGTAGAAGCTTTTGTTTCATTTGTATGGGAGCACCGACCCCCAACCTAACAGAGAGAGAGGAGGGGTCTCGAACTATCGTAGAAACATTTATTGCCTTTAAAATCCCCGCATGCCAAATTTGCTTTATTAGATCTAGAGTTATGAAGAAATTACAGTTTCATTTGTATGACAACACCCCTTCTAGGAGAGGGGAGGGGTCTCAAATCACCATAGAAACATTTTTCTCCTCCAGAAAACCCCACATTCCAAATTTGGTTCCATTTCCTTGATTAGTTCTTGAGATATGTCGAGGCATTTTTATTTATATGGATACCAAAGCCTGCTGACTCCTCTATCAAAGATTCGTCAGTGAAGAACGATTTAGTGGAATCAACTTGGCCAAACTTTGCAGCAAATATAACTGGAGCAATCATAGGATGATGATGCTCTGGGATTCCATGAAGCTCCTGCTTCATGGATAAATCAAAATGGACCGAACTGCCGAAGTCGGAGAATCAAATACGATTGGGAATATTCGACGAAAGGCTGACATCCTGTGTTATGTACAAATGGTACAGAGTCATGAAACGAGTTTGAGGATTCAACTCAAGGAGCTTCTCAAAGTTTTCGAACACCTGGGGATTCATAACTTCACACCTGGTGAGGAGCCGGAGAGATAATTCTGTAAACCGATCCGAGAGTGGTAACATTCCAGCCAGCACTTCAAGACTCATGGTGTGAGTCGAGTGCATGCAACCTAACGCGATACGAAGAAACCGATACTCACCAGGTCCCGGTAATTGTTCAGAGAAAGTTGATCATTTGCGGGCATTTTCGCTGCAGATACTCAATATGGGATCTACAGGAGCACTTAGAATCAAACCAGACCCCAAGATATTTAAATGACATAGAATAAGTTATCGATTTACCCCAAATTTAAGCTTCGGTTGTGCTGGGTTATGCTTCCTAGAAAAACCTACCAACTCAGTTTTCTCCGTAGAGAATTCGATACCTAGCTTTAGAGCCCACGTAGACAAATTGTCTAAGGTATCCTGTAAGGGTCCTTGCAGATCGACCCCATTGGGTCCCGTGACAGACACTACGCCGTCATCTGCAAGTTGTCTCAGCGTACAGTTGTCACTTAGACAACCGTCAATGTCTTTGATATACAAATTATACAAAAGAGGGCTTAAACATGATCGCTGGGGGAGACCCATGTAGCTAAATCGTGAAGCTGTAGAGTTTCCATGAGAGAAGCTCATATGTTTCTGTGACAGCAAATTGTACAAAAAATTATTCATTAATGGTGAACTTCAACAGATACTGAATCAAAAGCCCCCTTTATGTCCAAGAATACAGAAGCCATTTGCTCTTTTTTAACAAAAGCTAACTGAATATCTGTGGACAGCAACGCGAGACAGTCGTTCGTTCCCTTACCCCTGCGGAAACCATATTGAGTATCTGAAAGCAGGTTGTTCGTCTCAAACCATTTGTCCAGACGGAAGAGGATCATTTCCTCCAACAACTTTCGAATACAGGATAACATTGCGATGGGTCGATAGGAGTTGTGGTCGGACGCGAGCTTACCAGGTTTTTGAATGGCAATAACTCTCATCCGTCTCCAGTCATCCGGTATAATGTTGAGCTCCAGAAACTGATTAAACAAGTGCAACATGCGCCTCTTCGCGACGTCTGGGAGGTTCTTAAGCAAGTTGAACTTGATCCTATCAGCCCCTGGAGCCGTATTGCCACACGAAAGGAGTGCGAGAGAAAACTCTACCATTGAAACGGGTTGGCTAATCTCATCCATCGAATTCGTGTTTTTGCCAGGAATCATCCGTGCCGGCACAGAATCTGGACACACTTTTCGCGCGAATTTTAGGATCCATTGGTCCGAGTACTCTTCGCTCTCGTTATTCGTAGTTCGGTTACGCAACCTTCGCGCCGTGTTCCAAAGAGTACTCATCGACGTTTCGCGCGATAGCCCGTTCACGAATGTTCGCCAGTAACCGCGTTTCTTGGCCTTGATGAGGCTCTTAAGTTCGCGTTCGAGAGCCGTGTATACTTCGAAGTGCTCAGGTGTTCCACGTCTGCGGAAAACTTCAAACGCGTCGGACTTTCTACGGTAAACCTCGGTGCATTGCTGATCCCACCATGAAGAAGGAGGTTTCCGGTGAAATGACGTTCCTGGAACTGGTCGAGTTTGAGCTTGAAGCGCGCTGTCTAAGATCAGGGTGGAGAGGAAGTTATACTCTTCCAGCGGTGGAAGCCTTTCTACCGTCGTTACGGCTTTACCTACTGCTGTCCTTAACTTTGTCCAATCGATATTACGAGTTAGATCATACGTGACGTTGACAGATTTCGACGGATTGAACCCGGTGGCAACCGAAATTTTTATGGGCAAATGATCCTAACGTGGGGATCTTGAATCACATTCCATGTGCAATCCAACGATAATGAATTCGAACAAAGTGTGAGGTCTAATCTTCTGCCAACTGAGGATGTACCAGCCAAACGTGTTACCTCTCCATTGTTAAGTACTGTCATATTGAAGTTGTCACAGAGGTCATATATCAGGGAAGACCGGTTGTCATCGTACAGTTCTCCCCAGCCTGTACCGTGGAGTTAAAATTTCCCATGACCAACCGTGGAGAAGGAAGGACCGGTTAATCGAGGCTCTAGGAGGAATATATACAAAATCAATGCAAAGGCTTTTATTTTTAATAACAGCCTGACATGCGACAACTTCAACACCTGGAATAGGAGGAAAATTCACTCTATAGATGGAGTAGCACTTTTTGATCCCCAAAAGTACTCCCCCTCCACGCGAATCCTCACGATCAAGACGAATAATATTGAAATCATGAATCGGAAGATTGATTTCGGAAGAGAGCCATGTTTCACAAAGAGCGAATGCATCACAACCGGTAGTGTGAGCTAAAAATTTAAAAGAGTCCAATTTAGGAACAAGACTTCGACAATTCCACTGTAGAACAGTGATCAAATCCCCGACCTCATTTGGAAAATTATCCATCGAAGGAAATGATAGCTGCAAGGAGGGGCCATTTAATTGTTAATTGCTTCAAAAAAGTCTTCACTGTGGGAAGCATTGCCAAAACAATGCTTTTGAGAGGATCAGAAATTCGAGGTACTTTAAGATACCTTCGGCAATGTCATCAAATAAGAACAGTCCACTTGAGGAGGGGGCTTCTGTTCATAAAATAGGGCTTCAGGGGTTTTGGATGTCCCCGGGAGAGATGGAAAGTCCTGGGCGTAGTTAGTACTACGGAAACGAGGAGGAATTGTTTTTTTCTTTTTTTCCACCTCTTCTTGAATTGGGCAAGCTCGTCTCGGGCTTCTTTTCAGCAACTTTCCGTGGGCGGACGCGTCTTCGCTTCCTTGAAGCGCCTTCCGGAAAAGTGAACGACGTTCCCTCTTCAGCCGAATCAACTGGGTGATGGTGCGGCTTTTTTCACCATTTCGGCAAAAGATGGCCTGGAACGCTGTTTTAGCGAGCGTTCTAATTGTTCCCCGCGTTATTTGTACGCCGGGCACGACGAGAGAGCATGAGGAGGAGTTCCCTTACAGAAAGCGCATTTTGGTGTGCTGTCTGCACAGGCGCTCGTGAACACGATCCTCGTGTTTCTTCCTACAATTAGAGCAGCGTGCCTTATTGCGGCAATGGGGGGTCGTATGTCCCATCTGCTGGCATTTCTGGCAGATCATGACCCGAGGTACAAACAACCGCACAGGTAGTCAAAGTTTTCCCAACTCGATGTATTGAGCTGAACCAGAAAAAGTTACGCGAAACGAGTCTGACGGTGTAAACTTTTTTTCACCCTTATTGGTCGACACTGTGCCTAGTTTTCGCACATCGAGTATCTTGACTGAAGGAAGCAGAGGGTTCCTAAATCGACCAACCCCCTGCTTCAACAGGATCTCAGGGGTCAAACTCATTTCGGAGACCACACCTTCTATCTCAATACCTCGAGCAGGGATGTACACTAAATACTCCAGTGTAAAAAATTGAAAGACAGCTATTTCGTTGGCTTGTTTAAGGTTGGACACAACGACTTTTAGTTGATTGTGTCTCACCTTAATTATCTCGGTCACGGCCGAGAATCGTTTCGTCAGATCGTTTGAAATCTGGTATATATTGAGAGGTTTCGTTTTGTGCCGAAAATAGACAACCCAAGGACCAGCTGAACTATCTGGATAAGCACGCGATCGGGTAACTTTAAGAGCTACCCCATCATTTTGCGCCATAGATGATTCATCTTCCGATAAATCATCCATGGCTCGCTTGTGGGAGCGTATGGCGCTCAACCACTAACGTAATAATCTACAATTAATCTCAGATAAGCAAACTGTACCTAAGCACACTCTCTCACACACTCTCAGTCACTCTCCACACTTACACACACAATACGATTAAAATGAATTCAGAATAGCGAGAGACAAAAACTTATCTTATAAGGAGTGTATCGAAAATAAGCTATCCACAAACTTTCTTTCAAATTATGTTGAAAACCGATATTTTATTCATACAAAAAATTGATCCTTTATTGTACGAGGTTAAACTTGAACATTATGAAGACCGGATGAAATTTAAGTTATTCCTTCGAACTTTTGGACCGAATGCTCTTCATCAAGTTCCGGACAAGTGTTGCATCGCATTTTTTGGACGCTTGGGCCCAAATAATTTTGAACTCATGCATGTTCCCAGCTGCCTTACCAGTCTTCTTGAAGACCCTCTTCACGATTGCCCAGTAACGTTCGATGGGTCGAAGCTGAGGGCAATTTGGTGGATTGATATTTTTCTCAACGAAATCTATACCCTTTTCCGCAAGCCAATTGAGAGTGGTTCTGGCATAGTGAGCCGACGCTAAATCCGGCCAAAACAGTGAAGGTGTACTATGCTTCTTATATAAAGGCAACAATCTCTTCTGGAGACACTCAGATCGATAGATTTCCGCATTTATAGTTCCGGTAGTGTAAAAAATGTTTGACTTCAAACCACAGGAACATATTGCTTGCCATACCAGTACCTTTCGCCCGAATTTCTCCACTTAAATCGACCTGTCCGCATCGCTCACATCCTCCCCAACGACGGCAGTAAAGTATTGTGGACCTGGAAGGGTTTTTGAGTCCTCCTTTACATAGGTCTCATCGACCACATCGGAGGATAGGCAGCAAGCGCTTCTGCAAGTATTTCTCTCGATAAATCTGCCGGTTTATGGTGCCGGTTGTAACGAACGGCTTGCTGTACCGTCCGCACTCGCAGATCGCCTGCCACAACAGATACTTCTTCGCGAATTTGTCCATCTTTCTCTTCCGGAACTTTTCTGGAACCCCATGCAGGACGTACCGACAAAAAACTCGAGGCCGGAGATTGTTTGGTGTCCGCCTTGATACATGTCTTGTCGTCCATGACGAGACAGCCTGGCTTGACCAGCCACTCACGGTACAGCTTCCGCGCACGCAATTTGGTCACCGTGTTTTGCTTGTCAGTCCGGTTTGGTATCTTCCTCACCTTAAAAACACGTAGCTCAGCCCGCTTCATGATCTGCAGGACGAACGACTTCGACGAATTGACCTTTTTGGCCACGTCTCGGGTTATTCTTAAAGTACTGGCTTATCTTCTGGGTATTCCGTTTTCGGTTTTCGGCCTCTTCCAGCGCGCCGCTCGATGGTCTTCGTCTCCTGGAACATCTTCACAACGCGGGACACGGTGGAATGGTGGATTCCAAGCCTTTTTCCGATCCATCCGTGCGACTGACCAGGATTATAGATCACCATGGCCCAAGATTTGCTGGCGTAGCTTTTCTTGTTTTGAATGCATCTCGAAAACTACTTGACAGATCGCGATTTTTTTGCACACATAAATATAACTCTAAACTAGTATTACCCAAAATTTCATAATTTTTACCCACGCGATAAAAAGTTACACCCAAGACAAAGTATCGCATTTTTTCCAAGTCCAATCTTTAGTTAGGTTTGTTGTCAAATTTATTTTGAATTCAAAATCAAATGTTCCCTCTTGATAAAAATGTCAATCGAATGGTTTAAACAAATTAATAGAAATTTCAGATCAGATTTGTTTTGTTAACACTCTTAAAAATAATGAAAACCACATGAGGTGTTATAATAAATAAATCTTTGCTGAAAAATAAGTCAGGGGGATTTAATTTTACGGGGTAAAACACTTTAAACTTTGCAGAAGACTGAAATATAAATGGATGACTCATAAGTGAAGTATTATTATTAGAAATTTTTTTTAGAAATTGTGGCAACTGTTATTTTGGCATGTCTTAGTATAACATAATTGGTCAGGTCTGGTGAAAGTAAAATTGAAAGAAGATGTATGCCTATTTAAGATTTCTCTGCTTGTACACAATACGGCAACACAGATTTTCCTTGGTTTTAACCTCTTTCGCATGAGAAATTTACTGTTCGAAACCGTTTTTCATTATTACTTTATAAATATAAGTTTGATTAAAGGTTGATTCATCCCATGAATTAGTTAAGATTATTTAATTGTTATTTCATTTTGATGGAAACCCAATCCGATTGACAACATGGACAGTGCGAAACACGGAAATTAGAATAAAAGAACTAAACATTTGAAACACCTGTTGGCCTAAATTTCTAACGATTTATCCTCTGACATTTTGTTTCGTTTATTCAAGAAGCAAATTCTATAGAAATAATCCTAACCAATTGACAGGTATCATTTCGAATCAATTACAAATTCAAACGATCGGAGCTTCGTTCTTCAAAATGCAATGCAAAAACTAATCCGCAAATTAATGGCGAACAAATTGCTCTTGTTTCGAATCGTCGTACGTTTCCTCGATCGGCTCCACTCTAACCGATGATTAAATTATTGCATTTTCGGTGGAAGTGCTACCGGAGTTACTTAGACTGCCCGCTGGCCGCACCGCCAATCGAATCAGACCGAGATCATCTTCGCCTGGAGACTCTTCCATCACGATAATTATACGGTACGGGTCGTCATTTCGAGTCATTATAAAGTCATTTTGCCCGGTGTTCCTCTCCTCCTTCCTTGACACTGAGTCGGGGAACCGTATTTGGCGAACGCTGTCGTCGTCGTCGTCGTCGTCTTCCCGACCAGGTGACTGCGAATTTGTGATTACCGGCTTTTCCACATGGTTCGGCGGCGGCTGGTTCGTTGATGATGGTGATCTACACTGTGCGAGTCCCTTTACCGGCTAATGGGTTGACAATGTTGTGTCACTGGCTGTGCAAGGACCTTCTCACACTGTCGGTCGCTGTCTGGGACTCTCCTCCGGGGAGTCTTTGGCAGCAATCGTAGCCTCTGCTTATAATTATTTATAAACCCGTTCAATTTCATCACTCAGAAGTCAAAAGGAAAATCAACAGCAGTGGCCCTTCAGATGATGATGATGATGATGATGATGAGTTTCATCAAGAACCGCCGACCACGCTCTGGCCACTAAAGTGTACGATTCGGGAGCCTTTCTGACGGCTTTCAGCTTAAGAAGCAACATCAGCAGCGCAGGGTGTCGGCTGAAGATCAAACGAATTAGCTACGATTGTCGGCACGTATTGGCTTCTGTTCCGGGCCGCGGTCCAAATTTGAAGCTATACCTACTAAGGCTACCGAACTTAGAGACAGGAGCGAGGAGGCTGCGATGGGGAAGCGAAACAGATCAAATAAATTCGCTGGGAAATCATCATCAAAAATCGAGCGACTCGCATTCTTATGCGTTTGGACATATTTTCTAGCTCTTGTGTGGATGTGGCTGCCGGCGGATCGTTTCTAATCGGGAGCACCTTTCGCGAGGGGTAACCTTGACATTTTTGTGAGCGGTTGAGCACGCGGCACGGTTGTTTTCTGTGATTTGACACAGAGTGATGGATTTCGGCTTGGGCAGGGATGAAGTTTTGGGCTGATGTTTCCCGTAGTTGCTTTCATCCCAATAAAACAAAAAGCTGATCCCACTAATGATAGGTTAGGAGTTATCATTAAATAAATAATTACTGTTAAGTATGGTTCGGAGCTATAACGTATACGTGATTGACATAAACCAAATTTAAAATAACGTGTTTTATATATGTTAGTGTAGAGTAGATTATGAAGCTTAATGTATAGGATTACTATTCACTGATCATTAATTTAAGTTTATATTACGAAATTGAAGGTAGAACTAACCCAAGTAGCACACTTGGATCATAATTAGTTGTAGTAACTTGATTATGACTTAGCAAGTCATATTTATGTTATCTCAACCGAATGGCAACAAGTGTGCTACTAGGGAACAAATCTACTTCTTGTTATCTGCGACGAAACTGATTTGTACTATTCAACTGTGAACTGACAAAGCACGAAGCAAGAAAGAATATTCGAACATTGTACGAATACTATAAAATGAGCTACGAATATGTTGTTACAAATAAAAAACAAACATCTCTCTGGTAGTTGCATGATTAACAGAAAGATTTAATATATCGACTCGAAATATGATTGAAAAAAAAAGCGGGATCACGTGGAGTTGTCCATTTTTTTTTAATGATTCGGTCATGGGATTCAATCCTACATTTTTGGGAATAGCTGTTACTGAATCCAAGCTTGATCTTACTATGCCATGGCGACTCGTGAAAAGATACTTGGTTAATGTATATGAAGTAGGGATGGATAAATAATTCCCGCCCATCCTAACAGTAACATCATCTTGCATGAGTACGATAAAAGAGAAACTGTGATTGGTTGGTCTTCACAAAATTCATTTCGTGCATTATACAAAAAGAGGAAATGAAAGCATCCAACCAGATAACAAGCAATATGAATGTTTTACAGAATATACGAAACATTTGTTCCATGTACAAAATCCATGTTAACGAAACGAGTGAAAGTTTTTTTTACGAAAATAAATTTTCAATGTAGAGCCCTTTAACCACTGCGTCCAATACTTAGAAATATGGGGGTATGACCCAGATTTAATTAGCAATAAGAATCCAACCACAACTAACATGAATTTAACCACAACTTGAATGAGGACTCGTGTTATAAAACCTAGTACCCTATAAGGATTGCTTTGCCAAACTTCGATAGGCTCTAGTTACCCTTTTCCAAATATTGACCTTCTTTGATTGAATAGTGTTTCACAACTGCAAAGCTTCATTTTCAAATTGACAAAAACGACATTCGGATGATTCGATTTTTCCAATTTTGTTCAAGTGATACTTACTAGGGCAGTAACCAGTCATCAGACCAGTTATTACCCTTGGATCTTTTTTCCCAAATTTAATAGGGCAAGGCTTTGAAGCTGCACTATTTTTTTAACCTTTTTGCTTGCCGGCTTGTATCCGTGGCATTCCAGTTAGATTTTGCCATGGACATTTCCCAGGTTATAAGTTTCGTCCTCAAAGAACACTTAGGGATACCACAAAAAGGTTCAGGATCGAGACTCTCGAAGCAGAACCTTGTCTTGCTAGTCTATCGGCATTTTGATTTCCTTCAATTTCACCATGGGTGCCCACTATGTCCACCTTCTACACTTTTTGACAAGGCTGATAAATTGTTAGATCTTGAATAAATTGTGTGTACAATCCATTTTAAGTTTCAAAATGTATTTAAAACAACAGAAAGTGTTCGTAGCATTGTAAAAACGAGAGTTTTTTTGCATACACCATTCCGAGGGTATCCAAAATAGCCACGCTCGCCATTTTTTCAATGGGTTTATCTGAAATAATTCTTGCACAAAACTAACAATATCTTTTGAGGAGCGTGATAGTTCATCTTTATTTGTTCTATGGAGAGCAGTTTTATGGAGGGCTCTTCAAGTGTTCTTTAACCACTTTTAAGAACTGTGTTAAATTAAAACCATCTTAACCTGGAAAATGCTCTCATAAAACCAAATTAACTCCATAATGCTATGATAAAACTACCATAAAATATGAATAAAACCAATTTGTATTTGAATTGTTACTTGGGGGGTTAAATTTACATAATTCCACCTTAGGCAAAAACCAAAACACCCTTTTCAGGGTCAAAAACCTTATCCAAAGAGAGTTGAGATATGTACACAACAACTTCTGAACTCTAATTGTTATGTTATGAATTCTCCGTGCGTGGAGTAACGATTATGATGTAGAAGGAGATGTTCGCTCATTTGTATTTGTATTTGTATTTGTCGTTGATTCATCGGACTTTGTGGTCTACATGAAGAACTTAAATCTAATAAAAGTCATTGTTAAAAACGGTTCAGCAAGCGGTGACGAAATCTTAAGGCAGACATGTTGAAATCAAATTCGTCGGATTCTACGTTGAACCGACGGATCATGGCGACAATGGAACTATTTGCAGCATGATTGGTTGCTTGAAATTCTTCGTGAAGCAACGCTCTCGGTCGAAGGGTTCGGGCAGGAGCGTATAGACTGATTCTCGACAGCAACTCAGGAACATCATATTCAGATATGAGAATCTTGGCCACGAACACAGATTGCGCGACATTCCTTCGTTTAGCCAGAGTATCCAGCCCCAGCAGGCGACAGCGATCGGCGTAAGCAGGCAAGTTTAACGGGTCACTCCATGGAAGGTGGCGCAAAGCATATCTTACAAACCTGCGTTGGACAGCTTCAAACCGCGCACTCCATACAGCCTGGTAGGGGTTCCATACAGCAGATGCAAACTCAAGAAGAGAGCGTACCAGAGAGCAGTAAAGAGCTTTGAAACACAGCGGATCACGAAACTCATTGGAGATTTTGAACATGAACCCAAGCTGGCGATTGGCTTTATCATTGGTACCTGAGAAGTGGCGAGTAAATGTTAGTTTTTCGTCCAATACAACTCCGAGATCTTTCACATGATCAACCCGTTGAAGTGGAGATCCAGCAATACTGTAATCAAACTGGATAGCATTATTCGTTCGACCAAAACTTATTACGCAACATTTTGAGATGCTCAGAACCATCATATTTCGCACGCACCAATTACTGAAAATTTCATGAAGTTTTTGTAGTTCGTAACAGTCTGCTAGGCTTCGAACGACCAGATAAATTTTAAGGTCGTCTACAAACAACAACAGAAAACCTCCATTAAGCAATATGAGGGAAACATCGTTTATGAAAAGCGAGAACAGCAATGGTCCCAGGGTGCTTCCTTGGGGAACTCCGGAATGGTTTGAAAAATAGTCCGATGCATTGTTTCCAATACTGACAGATACTTGACGTTGCACAAGGTAAGATCGAAGCCATGTGCAGAAAGCAATGGAACAACAACAATTTTCTCCAGTTTTGCAAGCAGTAAGTCATGGTTAACTTTATCGAAGGCAGATTTGAGATCGGTATAAACAGCATCGACTTGGAGTTTTTTACATACATTCTCCATGCAAAACGACGTAAAGCTGACAAGATTCGTTTCAACAGAGCGGCCGGGATAAAAACCATGTTGATAGGGGCTGATGTAATTCTTGCAGGCAGCAAACAATTTGTCGTTGATCAGCGACTCAAATACTTTTGATTCCACACCGAGTGAAGTAATGCCACGGTAATTTCTTATATTACTTTTGTCTCCTTTCTTGAACACTGGAAACATAGTAGAGCACTTCCCACTGCATTGGAAATTTTGATTGCTGGAGTGATAAGTTGAAAAGCAGAGAAAGTGGAGTAGCTAAAATGTCGGAGCATTTTTTCAACACAGCAGAAGGAATCACGCTAGGTCCAGGATTAAAGGACGATTTGGTCTTGCGTATCGCCGAAAGAACCACCTGAACGTCGACAGCAAAGACATCCATGGTAATCACATCGCTGGGTACTTCCTGCACAGCACTTTCAATATCAGCTTCAGATGGTGAATCGCTTGAAAATACACTCGAAAAATGTCTTGCAAAAAGACTGCATTTCTCCTCGTTAGTCCGTGCCAGGTTTCCATCGAGAAACACACATGACGGTAGTCCAGTTTCCTTCCTCTTTGAGTTCACGAACGACCAAAATTTCTTCGGATGGCGTCGAAGATTTTCTTGTGTGCGATGTACATAATATTTATAGCGGAGTTTGTTATAGCGCCGATATTCTCTGCTGGCGCGATTAAAATCCAATTTGGTAGAGCACATCTCCGAATGGCAAAAAGCGCGAAGAGCCCTAGCGCGCACTCGTTTCATGTTGCGTCATCACCATGAGGCAACAAGAGTGAACATTAATGTTTTTGCTAGAATGAAAGATATGAAGAAAAAGTGTTGAAAGTTCCGTCAGTGTGCGGCAGGTTGGAAATAGAACAGATGTTTTTGAAAATTTAGTGAAAGAGCATGTGTACAGTGGTACTCGAACCAAAGACGTCATCTTTTGCCTAACATCCCACTGTCTGACAAGTCCACCACCTCAACAGGCAAAAGAAAAACGTTTTTAAGGCGCTCATGTACCACTGATGGCTTTGTGATAGTTATTCTAGCGATTTATTGTGTGCACTCTGTTTTGATGCGCACATGGGAGAGGAACTCTCTCCTTTTTGGGTTTGTTTTGATTCGCAACGTCTGAGATCACTCATGTTTTTATCTTCGCCTCTAACGTAGAGACCTCGGAGAAAATCACCGTGAAGCGATACTCCAAGCACGGAGAATACATAACATAACAATTAAAGTATGTAAACCATAAATGATGGTAACCATTAATCATACTCGTGGGGATCACCCCGCAGTGGGATGTTAGGCAAAAGATGACGTCTTTGGTTCGAGTACCACTGTACACATGCCCTTTCACTAAATTTTCAAAAACATCTGTTCTATTTCCAACCTGCCGCACACTGACGGAACTTTCAACACTTCTCTTCATATCTTTCATTCTAGCAAAAACAATGTTCACTCTTGGTGCCTCATTCTTCACTGGCTGGGTCAATCGAATGTATAACGATCCGACTCGACTCGGACTAATAAATCGACTCGAGTTATTAGTACGAGACACTGAAGAAGTCAGCACATTGTAGACGAAATACCCGTATCTGTCTAGATAAGCACAGGTAGTTTGAATATCATAGAAAATATGAATTTTTATTCTTATTTCTAGTAAGAAAAATGCGTGGTAATCGAAGTCCAAAAACTAGGGTATGTCTCCCTTGACTCAGCCTAGAACGCAACAATCGATTACATTTTTAACTATAGCTCATAAAGTATTTGAGCAGGAAGCATCATTTAACGACTAAAATATTTACCTGCACTTAGTAATTCAGAAAAGCACCAAACCATGAAAGAAGTCCACTAAATTATTAAGTTGCCATGTACCAACAAATAATGTGGATCAGCATTCAAAAATTAGAATGAGCAATAAAGATGAAAAGATCTTCGGATAATCTAGACGTGACCGGTAAACTCTATCAACTAACAGCAACAGCTATTAGTATATGTGCAATTAAATACAGCAGTATATTTCCAGTTAAATGATGTAATTTGAGCACTAAACTATTCGCATATGTCCTCAATTTTATTGATTTTCCGATAATCAACAAATAATGATCAGCAATGGATAAACAAATAACCATTATAAATATCCATTGCTCTAGTTTTACTGTTTTATTGGGAAAATCCAGTAAAATTGAAAGACTATGCGATAGTTTGGTGACTCAAATTACATAATTTGGCGAAAATACTGCACATATTTAATTAGCACATATACTAACTAGCTGTTGCTTTGATTTGACGGATTTAACAGTCACGCAATTAGATTATCCGAAGATCTTTCTCTATCTTTATCGCTCATTCCTATTCATTTAATGCTGATCACACTACTATTTGTTGGCACAGGCCTTAACAATGTTGAGTCGGCACTGTTTTTCATATTTTTATTGCTCAAATCTCTTTTTAATTGATGATTAATTATGCTGCCATCATTTAACTAGCTACACACTGGATAAGATATGTTTATTAAGCCATCTGGTAGTATGTATCACGAAAAGTTACACAACTCATATTATGAAGTCAGACATTTTCGAAGGATATGGATGTAATGTTGGTCTATGGGTACCAAATTGGGTCTAATCATGGATGCAAGTTCGTCCCATTAGATAGATTTGTTATTAAATGTTGTCAACGTACGTTTTTTTCTGATTTTCGGAGTCAAGACGTTGCCAGTTGTATTCGCTCTACCCAACTAACAATTTCACAAATCAAACTTTACTTAAACTGCTAAGAAACACTTAAGTGATATTTACATATGATTTAGCGGCCAATCAGCAATCAAAACATTATAATTCACTCAACACAGATTTTGTATTAAGATGAGTTCTATGAAAAACATTCAACCGAAACTCAGACATTTGTATTATAAATGTTACCAATAACAACATTTTACTCTGCTTTTCATACAGCAGGCCATAGTTAGGAACCTAGAAAAAAAAATGTGCCTAACATTGGGTCTATGATTTTCATGTTAAATGATGGTTATTTTACCTATGTGACCTGCAAGTTTATAACGTGTGACTTTTTTCTGTACATCTTGGCTGCATTATTCGGTTTATGGGTTCAATTTCGGCAAATATAGATCACCCGAAGATCGTGTAGAAATCTGTTAAGCTTAACCAGTAAAATCGTGTTGTCGAAAAAGGTAAGGAAATCGAAAATAACGCGGAAGTGAACAACTATAAATTTACTTATAACGTCTCAATTACCTTAAAATAAATCGGTCGTCTTGATGGCAACATGATTTTGTTGATTATCACCGAAACAATGACATATTTGGTACATAGGCCGAGTCAAGGAGCTAGGCTAACATAACATCCCGTTACCCTACTTCATTCACATATGTTAGGAAAACTTCAAATTTGTAAACCTTGTCAACATAAAATTTTAGCTACATAAGATTTATATATAAGTTATAACGACTGTTCCAGAAAGTATAAGCACACCTTATTTTAACAGTCACTTTGGATATAATGAAATATTTCAACATGTTTTGGCTGCGTCCTTTTGTTTGCACATTTCTGAATGACATAGCATCAAAAAGTGCTCAGTTTTGTGTTACCTATCAAAATGCGCGGTCTTACTCCGGAACAACAAAGAAGTATCGTGCACAAAGGTGCACTTTGAGCGGACTCTCCTTGCGAAAATTGGCCAAGGAAGAAGGTGTAAGCGTCGGAGCGGTACGATCTGCGGTTCGAAAATATAGAGAACAGTGTACGTTTGAAGATGCGTCGAAGAGTGGTCGGAAATCTGGTCCTATTAGTCCGGATATCGATAAAAGATCAGGGATGCCTACAAGCGAAAACCAGCGACTTCCGTTCGGGATGTTGCGAAAAAACTAGGGACCTCGTCGAGTAACGCCATGCGTGCCAAAGAAAGTTGCGTCCGTGAAACCACGGGCCCGCAAACTCTACGATTCGTTATTGTGTAGGAATTCTGGGTGTTTAATAATGGACGATGAAACGTATGTGAAACTAGATTACAAAACGCTTCCCGGACCACAATTCTATACTGTAAGCGAAGACAAAGACATCCCCGAAACGGAGAAGGCAATTTCTACCGAAAAATTCGGTGAGAAGGTTATGTTTTGACAGGTAATATGCGAGTGTGATAAAACATCTAGTCCGTACATCACAACGGAGACGATGAACACTCAGAAATACGTTAAGGAATGTCTCCAGAAGCAATTTTTGCCGATGATCAGGCAGCACGAAGGTCAAGTAGTGTATTGGCCTGATTTGGCGTCATGTCATTACGCAAAGGACACTTTAGAATGGTACAAAAGTCAAAATGTATGTTTCGTGCCGACAGACATGAATCCGCCGAACTGCCCGGAGGCACGGCCAATTGAGACTTTTTGAACTTGAACCAATGCAAAGTTTCGAAAATTCATAAAACCAGCGGACGACATCCAAAAATTTACAAAAATTGGCCGAAATGGTGGGATGTACCACTGTGCAGAAGCTAATGGGTCATGTTCGAGGAAAAGTTAGAAGTCTTGGCTATGATTAAATATTTTGAGAGTAAAATATCATATAAAACACCAATAAAAATATGATTTGTCAAATAAAAATTTTAAAACTAAAAAAAAAAAACTTTTTTGTTATTTTGAAAGAGTGCTTATACTTTCTGGAATAGTCTATAGTGTTGCAAAATCAGCCAAAAGTAGCGATATTTGATAAAGTTAAAGAAGTTTGAACATGGAGTTTTTTGAAGCAAAATTTGCTCGAATTTATTTTGCTATTGAGTGTGCAGGGTGTCTCACTATAGGTGTCACTTACTCAAAATGGGATCACAGCAAAACAAATAAACCAAATCGTAGCATATATTTTTCATTTGAAAGATACATGTCATAGAAATAAACCATATTGATTTAATTCGAACCTCTCTTTTTGTAAACCAATTGCAGTGCTGGCTCCACGATTTCCTGAGGAATTAGGTCCCAAATAGTAATCAAATGTTTCTTGAATCGATCTTAAGTAAGCCCTTTCGTAGGGCCTGTATGTTGAAGCAAATAACCCCCCAAAACAAAGTATTCAAGTAGGTTGAGATGCGGTGGTGAGACACCATGCTTGTGTCTTCTTTGCTTTGTGAGCTGGAGCTGAGTCCTCACAGAAAAAAAAATAATGTTAACAAGCTGGTAAAATTTCCCCTCGCTTAATTCCAAGCCAAAGGAGGTGTAAACAACGAAAATGTTTGCAATCTCTCATGTGCCATACAACAATTTGTGCAATATTTCAGTCAACAGGCTAGATTCAGCCGTTATCTGACTCAAATTTGCATTAGCTAACGCAGAAAATTCAATGTTTTTTATAACTGTGCTGTTGGAAACAATATGGTGTATTCCTATACAGCGTTGAATCATGAAGAAGTAGATGGTTATACAAAACCTGTTCGATGTAATATTCAGTGTTGATTTTTACGTTAAGTTCTATGAAAAGAAGAGGAAGTTTTCCTTTTCGTGAAACAGGGCCCCATGCTATGATACTCGATACATTCTGATAGCGTTCTACAGCTAGTTTATTTCTTGGAATATTGGCAAACTTGTTCCATACACACGATCCTGTTGTTGATTATGACTGTCCTGAAGGAGGAAGAGTTTTTCATCCGAGAATAAAATCTCGCAGTCACTGTAAGATTTCTGCGCCGAACCATAAGATTTCTGCGTGTTGTGTTGAATAAGGACATTTGCCGTTTTCTTGATCCGTTTCATGGTTGAAAAACAAATCGCCTACTCACTCTGAACTGCTGAAGGCTATTGAATATATGACACTGTCTAAGCTTTTGCAAATGTAATTTTAAAACTTGCTCTTGTATGGCTTCCATGGTAGCTGATAAATATAACCAAACGGAATCGCTTATTTATCTTCATCGATAAGCTGTCTAAAGAATATACTCAAAACGGGTATAATCAATTCCGCTGTGCAAATTACCCAGCTAAAGTAATGCCAGACTGAAAAAAGGTGACAGCTATTGTGAGACACACTGTATGTTCGTTAACTGCTACAGTTTTGGCTATACTTCTAATAAACGCCATACATCAATGTTTCTCTATTTTCGTTCGGTGGGAGAAATAAACGAATCAATATATAATGTTTGAAACTATTATACTGACGCAACTCAAGACCCCTAACTGTCAATGTTATGAAAAATATATTGCCAAAACTGGTACGCATAGTTCTTTTCCATAGGCAACACCTTCGTCTCGCTACACAAGGTGCCGTTATTATTTCGCAGCGACGACAGTGTGATAACGGAAATCAATCCACGGATGACTGCTGCCGCGAGCGAAGAGCCGAACGAAGCACCAAAAGCCGGAAGAAGTGTCGTTTAACTGCTCGTGATCCGATGCGTAAATAAAAAGGTCTCTTGTCCCACCGTCGTCCCCAGGCCACTGCCGTCATCGCATCAAGGCGTGTGATCAAGAACAAAAACTTACCGTCAGTTGGTGGTGGAATTTTTAATTAGAATTTGATTGAAAATGATTTCGTCTTTTTCTCGCCGTTGTCGTTTCACCTCGTTGGTTGGACCGAAGACTGGAACCATTCCGCGAGGGAAATCTACACCGAAGCTGTTGCTGTTGTTGTTGTTGTTGTTGGTGTGGTTAACCAGCCAGTCAAAACGCAGCTTGGCAGGCGGTCTCCATCAATCGATGTGTGGTTTTGTTATTGTTTTAGCACTTATGACAGGACCCGGGCCGGTGCGGTCAATTGGCCACATTCTTGCGCTGGTTAGTGAGACGTCATTATCACATACAATTTGCCATTTTTTGAAACGAGAACCGTAAAATTGGATTCCCCATCCGCTCGGATGATGGAAGGAAAACGGTGAAAGTGATGACACTTCCGGTCGACTTGAGCAGTAATTATACGCTTTCGTACTCAGCGCCGTTGTAAAGTCTAAAGTCATTTGAACCCGTTTCTTCTTTTCTTGGGATTTTAACGACCCAGATGGGACATTTGCGCTTAGTATGTGCGATTTCAATTTTAATATAATAGTGTATGGTCAAGACTGTACCAGGAATCGAACCCAGCCTGTCTCACGATTATGCACTGGAGAGGCACCATTATCGACGGAGCTAAGAAAGGCGCCTTTAAAGACTACGATTGTCTCATTCCACTCAACCAGCAGCAATGTCATGCCGCAATAAAAATTCCATCCCAAGTCAATAAAACAGTTTAAAAAGTTATCCTGAGAGCAAATAAACACAATCAAACTCCCCCTTTCGAAGGAGATACAAATCAACAACACCGAAATTGGCAATGGACATTCTTATTTGCCCTTTCGACTTCGTGAGGATTAGAAGAAGGAAGAAGGAGACGAGAGGCTGGATTTAATGGTGATGGCACCGTATAATTTGGCGTCAAATCAGATAGGAAAACCGAACAGAAGAACTGCCACGACTTCTGAATGAAGTTCTAATAGAGAAAGTTTTATACCTCTTTTGTTCGATTTCGGGTTCAGAAGAGTCGTGTTTTTCTGTGTTTGTTGCCAGTGAGATTTCCGAAGAAAAGTTTTGTGCTTCTTCAATGGATTTGTTTGTTGTTTGTTTTCAGTTTTGGTGATGGGGAGGCGGTTAGCGCCTTTCTAGCAGAAACTTGGAAGTTGGGTGAGATTTTCCCACATTGATTATGTAGAATGAATTGCTCAATCGATTATTGGCAAAGATTAAATACATTTGGGTAGATAGATATTCAACCACAACTAAATAATTTGACGATGCGTTGGTATTTGGCGGAATATCAGTGACAGGTAGCGATGCGAGGGCTCAACTAACTGAAGACACTCTTCACGTTAAGAGCAGACTTCTACCATGTGCACTCATCCCTGAGATCTAAGACCCTTAAAACCCAAGTGCTATGATATCTTCCTCATGTGTTTGTTTACACTTTGGGTGCAGAGTATCTTTAGAGCATACTGTCTAAAGCAACCAAGAAAATATTTTAATAAGAAAAAGTTACATTGTCAACAATCAACACTAACCGGAATTTTAACATGCGATTCGAAGCTTTATGTGATGATGATGATGATAATAGCCCCACAAAGCTTTGAGCTTAACTATTAAATTTCAACATAATATGATATTGAACAACAATTTAATCTGATATGCAAACAAGAAACAGACACGACCTGACAACATTTACAGATTACGCACTTGAAATATAGACTTTTCCAGAAATTATAAGCACAGATAATGTTAAGGTTGATCTGAATTGAATGACATTTTTTAAATTAATTTGGTTTCGTTTTTTGGTTTAGTTTCTGATTGACTTTTAAAATGCGTGGTCTTACTCCGGAGCAGAGAAAAAGTATTATGCAGAATTGGCACACTGTGAGTGGAATCTCTTTAAGACAATTGAGGGTGAGCGTCAAAGCGGTACGAACAGCAGTTTGAATACCCGGACATTTATACTTCACTGTACGCATGGACAGGGACATCCCCGAAACAAACGGAGAAGGCCATTTTTTTTTGACAGATAATATTGAGCCATTCCCCCGGCGCTAGTTGTTGACATTTCTTCTTGGGGGTGGCAACTCTGTTTTTTTGCTCCTATTTTAGCTCCACTTTGCTCTGCTGCTTCGGTGTCACACTTATCTGCCGTTGCCATATTGATTGTATTGATTCATTCCAATATGCGTTTTCATCCTTTTTACTATTATCACAAAAGAAGGGTATACAAATCGCATGAAAACTCGACTTTTGATCCGAGGCCCGTAGGACCGAGTTTTGTATACCACTCAACTCAGATAGTCAGGATTAGAAAATGTCTGTCTGTCTGTGTCTGTGTGTGAAAAAATAAAAGAGCAATAACAATTATACTTATTTTTTTATTTATCTCCTGTAAAAATCTTTCAACTTTCAGTGGAAAGTTTATATTATTTTACACTAATCACTGAAGTCAGATTCAGAGCTTTCTTGTTCGTTTTCAGCAATCACTAGCAATTCTTTTACTTGTTCTGGTAATTCGATTCATTTTTTTAATTTTCTCAGCCTTTCGATAGGATGAAATGATAGGATCCGATGCTACCAACAATCCGTTGAAAATATCCTCCATTGTGGCTTTCCGGGACATTTTACGGGAATGATCTTTACGCAGCCGACGTATTTCTTTGTTCACAGCCTCCTGCGCTTCCTCACACATCTTTCCTACAGGGAGTACTGACGCGCTTATTATTTGATGGGCGTGAATAAGAACTTTATGGAGTGTGGATGGCATATTATACCACGGGTAAAATTGGACGTAGAGCTTCGCTGTTTCATGAGCAAATGCCATGTATTTTGCAGCATCAATTGCTTGTCCGCATGGAATTGCAATTAGGGTCAATTAATTCGAAATCCACTCCTGTTATCTCCGATGATATTTTTGCGTTTTCAAAAAAACGTCTCGCGGTATTTCCATCATTGGAATTACCGAAATTGGATCTTGGTTTGTCGATGTGCAGTCACAGTTTTTCAAAAAAGGTATTTTGAATTCGTTTTTTTGCAGCGTCGTATAACACTTTGTGGTCTGTCTTCTTCCATTTTTTTAAAATCTAGGCGATAAACAATATGAATGATACATATATATGCTCTTATAAGGCAATGTAGCGAACCAACACCACATTAAAAAATATCTTCGTTGATGGGTATATCGTTGAAGTCGTTGAAATGTGATCAAGTTTCACCACACAGATAACATCTTTGTGCGGATGTTGTCTGTGTGATTGCGTTAATTACTTTACCGTCTGCCATAGTAAAGTGTACTTGGTAATCACATTGAAATTCCAAACCATCGAACTCGAAACGGAAAGGGGACAACGTAGCAATTTCAGCTGACATTCGTCTATATTCCTCCATTATGCTCACGGATGTTTCTTTTATTTGCTGCATATGAACCGGTGTATAATAACGTGTGGAAGATGGTGTAGGATTATCCCAAACGACTTTTGTGTCCTTGAGTAAACGTAGAGGGACAAGTGATGTTAAAAAAAGTTAGAGTCCGAGTCTCCGGCAATCGCAAATTTTTGCTTAAATTTAAAAAAACCGCCAGAGCCATCCATACCATACTTCACTATCAATACAAGCTTGTTGCTTGTTTTCTCGTTTCCAGAATCAACGATATCTTCCTTAGATCGAACCACAATTCTTGCTGATGTGTGATCAAGAAGCAATTGAAGCTTTACAATGCATTCGGTTTCAGTTATGTTTATGTTCGTAGGCAAACAACTAAAGAAAATTAAAAGTTATAGAAGTTCGTATATCAAGCTAAATCCGATTAATACCATTTCTTGGCTTCTAAGACTTCCTTGTACGCAGGATACGATACTTGAGCATGTTCGAGCGAATAACCTGGTAACCCCTCTGCGATAACTTTGCATCCAGTAATACCGCAAGAGCCTGATCGTTCGTCGTTCTGGTACGAATCTGCACAATAAATCAAAAATAACTCAAAACAACTGTGTTTCCGAAGAAATGATTGGTGAATTTGATCTTAATCTATATATCTCATGCATCAGGTTTTCAATCAAGTCCAAAATGAACATTAGATACAAAATTGAATGCATAATTGTGTTACAGTTATATCATCTTTAATACAAACCTTCTCGCGATTCTTCAGCATATTGACAGCTTCAGTTTCTCCATCAGCTCTTAGACTCATTTGCGCAGCAAATATAAGTTCTTCCGTTGTATACTTAGCTCTCAGCTCTATAGCTTTCAACCGCTTACTTCTCTCACAAAGTTCGTCAAAGTTCTTTTGGGGTCTTCCAATTTTCGTGTATCTAGTGTTAGACATTGGCTGGTCAAAAATCAAGTACTCTTCCTACCAGTCGACATTTTCTCTGTTGAACTTCTCAACTTTCCGTTGCGCTTTTTTCCATCAACGATTATAATCTGCCCAAAAACATTTCAATATCCGTTTTGCATCCCCACCTTCATCATCTTGAATTTGATCATAAATAATGTTTTCTATTTTTCTTCGTTTGTTTTCGTGGTCTTTAATTACTTCCAGCAGACTTTTTCTTTTGAATTCTATTTGTATTAAAAGAAACAAAAAAAGAAAATAATTTGAAGCATACCAATTTGAAAAATAAACTAAAACTAAGCTTACCAATATTTTGTGTATTCATACTCATTGTTCTTTCGACAATTTCAATTTTTTTAAATGTAGCGCTACAAAGATGGAAATAAGTAAATCATTATTACCTTAAGCTCATATCAGCTACAAAAATAGGCTTCTTACTATTTCAGTGACCTTTTATTACTTCCTACTTCTCTATAACTTCTTCGATAGGTTTTCATGTGTTCCTTAAGATATATTATTTTAAAGTGTACAGTAAGAATTTAGTATAACATCTACTCACATAAATGAAATTTCTTTAGTCTAATTAAGTCATTTGAGGTTAGAACTCGAAGCAGATTTGTCTAGAATATAGTTGCAACTAACTTTATTCTGCTCTCACTCTAAAATGCCTCCTTTGTTTTTCTCTTGTTTTCAATCGTTCAATTTCTGCTCATCATCCTCGCTGACATTCGTTCTGTCATCTCCACACTTCAAACATTCTGTCAACTTCGCTTTTACGTGTCCATGTGGTAACTAGCGACGCACGGGTCAGTTCACGCTCGTAACACCTTCGTTAACAGAAGAAGTTATATCGCGTTATTTATACACAAGTAATCGAATGATTTTTTAAACTCAAAAGAGGATTAATTAGATAAATGTTTACACTCTTACCCCCCGACTGTACATTTTCCGATAGGAAATCGTCTAATCCTGTTAGGCTGCATTGTGGGGAAGGATTGATTTATTCCAAATTACATATCGAAGAACGGAGTGGAATTTCATGGTTTCAGCAAAAAACAAAAAGCGTGTCACTGAACTTTGAAGGGTCATGTACAATTTATGCTCTAGGGGGGATGGGGTTTGAAGTTTAGTAACAACAAGCAAAGTTCGAAACAACAAGCGAAAGCAATAAGCTTGAAACGCTAAGGAAGAAAGGAAGAAGTGAATTCGTTACATGTGAATTATATGTACATTTGTTTGAAAATACAAACCTCAATTGATCCACCTATCGTGAGATCTGGCCCTTTTTACACTTTCCTGGAATTACCAGGAATACGAACCCGGATGTGGCCATTATGGTCCTGGAATCTTGATGTCATCACCATTGTACTTATTTTTGAGTTCTCATGTTGTTTGACGTTTCGCATGATGAGTTTTGACCCAAATTCGAATCTGGCCACTTTCCCGGGAGTAGCCGGAACATCAACCCAGATGTGACCAATGTGGTTCTGGACTCGTAATATCATTGCTATTGAACTTACTTCTGAATTCTCATTTAATTTGAGGTGTAACATAATGGGTTTAGATCTAAGTCCGAAATCGACCACTTCCCCGGGGGTATGTCCGGAACCAGTAAACCAATTCCAATAAATTTCCAAAACGACGTATGAGATCACAATACCTTTCAGATATTGTTTCATTCAAATCGGTTCAGTAGTTGCTTGAGAAACTGAGTTAGAAATTTCGTTACATACATACACTACACACACAGACATGTGTTCAGTTCATTGAGCTGGGTTCGTTGTATGTAACACTAGGCCCACCAGGCCTTGTCTTAAATGGCGATTTCCCAAGATATATACCTATATTTATATACATATGTACATATATTTATATAAACTTCTTTGTAAGAAGGGTAAAAAATGGTATATGGGATCTATTGCGAGATTTATGTTTTTACAAATTTTACGTGTTTCTCAGACATTCACAGACACTGGCCTCCCGGAACCATGATTGCGCAAGTTTGCGCAAGATAAAACCTAAATTTTCGAAAAGCTGGCAAAAAAATCTTCAAAATAAGCCTGTTGTGGTGTATGTGCGCGTGTGTGCTCACATTTGAATATTAAGTTGAAGTTTTTTTCCGATTCTCCATACATTTTATATGGGAGCAAAAAATCACGACCACGTAGGTCCCATACTTTGAAAAATTGTAGAGAGCACAGTTCTCATCCAATATTCATAAAATTTGGGAAAAAGAATAGTGTACAAAATTATAACAATATTTTTATTGTGAAATGAGAAAGTCGATTTTTCGACTTTTTTCCGCCTTGGAATCACTGTGAGCCGGAGATGGTCCACCTTTGCCGATGTGGGAAACATCCGCACTGGTTATGCACCGACTACCAACGGATATCGCAGGAAAACACAGTCCTCGTCTCCGAGTTGTAGAGTTTATCTGACAGTTCCGGTTGGGAATGACGTCCGCTTTGGCATACTCGAAACACTTCATCGTCCTTCTCCAATTGCAAGACTGATCGAGTGCCGAGATCGGTCCGACGAATCCAGTTGGGCAATGACTTACGGTTCATCGGCGCCCCGACGCACAGTGGGCAAAAATGTTTCCTAAATCCCATTAATTTAGACGACGCAGGGTTGACAACAGTAAATTGTCCATTTTACCCGGTTTCCCTTACTTGAAAAAACTCATATCACATGCGGTTTTGAAGATGGGCGCTGGTAATATTGCGCTCACATGCACTATACTTACGTAAAAATATCCGGAAAATTGAATGGGGATGGTTTCGTTCAGGGTTGACTTCAGAAAATTGTAAATTTTACCCGAATTCTTGTCATAATTTAATAACCTCATATATCAAGCGGTTTTGAAGATCGGCGCTGGTAATATTACTCTCACTTGCACCGTAACTATCGCACTTCCGCCAGCGATGATCTCGCGGATAATAGAGATGTACACAACGTGTATGTCTAAGATCAATGTAAATCATCGCTGCCGGTTCCAAGCCCGGGTAAAGGAGGAGGATATTTGTGATGATGACCGTAGCCACACGAATGCCTAATACGGTCTATCCCCGAATCTACAGTGTAATGCGACCCGTGCCAATGGATGCATGGCTGAAGAGGGGATACAATTACACAGTCTCGAACGGAGCCTGTGGGACACCAGGGCACGCCCCACATTAACGGATGCCTTGCTGCGCTAATGCAGGGCGCAGTCAACCTTTATTTCCCGTGCTACTCGTGGGATTCAAATGAGCAACAACAGTATAAACGTAACAAAAGGTACCGACTGCCTCTCTAAGCCGGAAAAAAAGGACACAGACCACAAATCGAAGCCCAGTTAGACAGCAAATCACTGGAAAACATGTCCACCTGGCCATCAATCAACCGGGACACACCAAAAAACTCCGAGATGAAAAATAGTGGCGGGGACGATGGAGTAAACGTCACTATCAAATCAGCTGCGGCTAAATCATGCGAACCTCAGAACCAGAAAAAAAGCATTTTAAAAAGCTCTTGAATCAAGGGTACGGCATCGAAGAGGCCTATCGCCTTGCTCAGTCTTAGAAAACCCAAGTAAAACTTCGCAGCCAGAATCAGCGAAAAGGCCCAGAGCTGATCTATCCAGTGGGGAAAGTAAACAACATCCAAAGAAAACGAAGGAAGCATTAACGCCGACGGGCAGGCTACACAAGGCCGGCAGTAAGCCTTCCAACGTTACTTCGGTGAACAGCCGGCTACAAAGAGACTACCAAAGGTCCAGGAATATAAATGCCCAGAATAAACTCAAAAACGCTGGACACCCTGGTCCGATTGAAAAAAAAAAAGGGGAAAAAAGGCCCCGGAAAGCGGACGTGCGCGTACTCAACCCAGAAAACCGAAAGTCCAGGGCAATAAGGAAAATGAATCGCACTCCACTACTCAAAAACCGTTTTATACGGAAGTTGAGAGCCAAGTAAGGATAGGAATAATTCCAAAGGACTACCCAACGACAACTCTAACAACACAATAACTGATTTTGATCCAAGACACCATAATCAATAAAGTAGTTGAGTAGCGGGGAGCAGCAGTAAATCCGATCTTCAGAGGCTGCACAATATAAACAGGCTTCCTGGTAATGAACTGCCATGACCATGCCGTTAAAGAACATAACTCCCAGCATACAAGTGTGCGAGGGAGAGCTCTTAGTGGTTGACGAAAAGGATATTACTAGATCGGAAATCATGTAAGCCTACCTGCCAAAAAGCGCCACAAAATCCAATAAGGAGATAATGGCATTCATAGAGATCCAGAACGACCTTAGTACGGACTCTTGGAGAGTTCTCCAGAGGACTATCCCCAATGGGAACGACGTCGAACTGATCCTCACGATGAACGATGAGTTCCTGCAGATGTTGATAAGGTTTCAGGATCAACTACATGTATCACTCTGCCAAACTACGTCGAGTGAAGAAAGGCGAACTGATCAGTGCGACAGTAATACTGGCGGCAAAAAGGAGCAGGCGAAAACGGTGGAGGCGGAAGTTGCTGGTATGGCATCTGTAAAAACCCCAGGGAATACGCAAATGGTACCTTCTGTGGACCAGGTGCAATAAGTCCCTGTGCCAAGCAGAGTAAGTACCAGTGATGAACGTCAGACGCCGTCGAGGATTGACCCCAAAAAGGACTGAACCTAAAAAAATATGCCAATCATGGAGCAAAGAACACAAATCCACAGGGAATTAATAAAGGAAGTCCCAGTGGACCCAAAAACCTCAGAAGACCATCCTAAAACAGGCCGATGAACCGCCGATCTCAAAAAGGCGGGTCATCATCACAATGACCAGCATAAAAGCTGTTCATGTAAACATTCAACAAGCTAGAGGAACATCAGGAGTATTCTCGCAAAGGTTTGACAAAGAAGACTTCAACCTGGCGTTAATGCAGGAACCGGGGCTCAATAATCATAGAGTGTTGGGAATCTCAGTACTAAAATGTAAGTTACTCAATGATGATAGTCATCCCTCCCCGAGGGCGGCAATCCTAGTAAATGGAAGGATTAATTTTACTCCCATTACAGAATTCATCTATCATACAGAAGCTATCAGGATGGAGGTTCCAACCCTCAGGGGTAAGTCTATCAGCTTACTTTCCTGGTGGTGAAGAAGAAACTCCACCATCCCTGATCATCGTGTTTGTCAACGGCTGCAGTAAGCGAAATGAACAGTTCATCATCGGCTGTGACGCCGACGCTCACCACACTGTGTTGGAAAGTAGTGACGTCAACAAACGAGGTGAGTCCCTTGAAGAATATATTTCTGCTACAGGGTGCGGCAGAAAATAATGGAAAAATTTGTTCTATTTCTTTCAAATCCCATTTTCAACTAATTCAAGCAATAATATCAACATTTTCGAGTGCAGCTATCTTTTTAAAGTCCTTTTAAACAAATTTATTCAATGTGTCCTCCATTTTTATTAATAACATTATCGAGCCGACGCCGAAAGCCAGAGCATGCCTTTCGGATGTAGTCCTCCGACATTGACTGCCATGTGCGTGTTATGTTTGACTTCAGGGTTTTCACACTAGGGTGTGATGTTTTGCAGGCTTGTGCTTCAACATATGCCCAAATCGAATATCTAACGGATTAAGATCTGGACTGCTAGGGGGCCACAAATCCTTCGGCCAAAACTTCATGTTATCGTTCAACCATTGTTGGGTTCGGTTGAATGTGTGACACGGCGCTCCATCAGGTAGCATTTTCAAACCGTTGGACGCCACCAAGCCAAACATCATGACACCAGCCGGATGATTCGTTTGAAATTTGAATTTCACTTCTTCCGGAGCGTTCTCCGTTTTCTGCGGTGAAATGAACCGGTTGGCCATAGCATCGATGCTGAAAGGTTTTTGTCGGAGAACAGGATTATCATTTTTTCCTTCTTCAACAAGGAAAGCAATCTATTGGAACGACTCACTCGTAGTTCCTTGACCCGGTCTGTAAACAAGTGGCGTTTCACTCTGTCTCTGGAAGATGCATGCACGTCTTCTTTGATGATTCTCCGCAAGGATTTCTCCGAAATATTGGCTTCCTTTGCAAGTTTTCTTATGAAACGCACCGGGTTGCGAGCAAATTTTGCACGGACCGATTTGATCACGTTCGGCGTGCGTGCAAAGCGCGGACGTCCGCTTCCCGGCTTCCGCTGCTTAGGACCATCCTGTAGGGACTTTTTTATGTGGTTAACTGTTGCCAAATGGCACCCTGCCACCTTGGAAATCTCTTTCGGCTTCTTCTGGGCGAGCAACAAACTGGTGATCACTTTTTTCGCGAACATTTTGACGAATTTGCAATAAAACAAATAGAATGTTTGGATGCAGCACTTGAAAGTTAACATAAACAAATACACTTTCGACAGAAATTAGTCACTAGCTACACGAAATAACCCAATACTCAAGTTTGAACATTTTCGCACTATTTTCTGCCGCACCCTGTATGATCAAGCAGCATGATGGTCCAGTCATATAGGGAATTCGTTTTTGATCCAGCTCCAAACTGAATCGGGCATTAAAATTTGGTCGGATTGTAGTGTGTTAAACGTCAGTGTGTATGGTTTTATTTGTTACTCGTATCGGATTGATGATTGCACTGGCAAGAAGTTCGGGTATCGTAGGCTGGAACTGGTTCAAAAACGAATTCGATAATTGTTTGGCCTAATTTGGCATCATGTTATTACACCAAGGACACACTAGGGTCATACAAAAGCCAATATGTCTGTTTCGTGCCGAAAGACATGAATCCGCCAAATTGCCCGGAGGCACGGTCAATCGAGACATTCTGGAGGTTGAAAAGCTGCGGAAATTCGTAAATAGCGGACGACATCGAACATTTAAAAAAGGATTGGACAAAAATGAAGAAAATGGTGGGAAGTGCAACTGTGCAGAAGCTTATGGGTCATGTTTGAGATGTCTCAGTTATAACTAAATATTTTAATTGAAGAAGAGTTAAGCGTTATGTAAAACACCAGTGCTGATATAACTCGCCAAATAAAGTAATTGAAATGTTAAAAAACAACACATTTTTAATATATCAAAATGTGCTTATAATTTCTGAAACAGTCTATACTTCCTCTCACACTATATTTTATCATGTACTTACTCTCGCATAAACGGTAACGGTTCGACTAATTTCCATCCGTCAGAAACTCTTCCCGGAGTTCACAGTCTGGAATGTGTTGCCAGGTTCTGGAATGAATACCATTGCTTTCCGTCTTGTGGTGTATGTATGATCACAGAGGCCTGCACTTGGTCATCCGTGCAATGTGTCAGAGTGTGGTCAGGGTTGACTTTGAGAAAAGGACAACATCTGTTGTTAAACCACCTGGGACTACCGAATGGAGCAATTTAGCTCCTACTTCTTTTCTGAGCCAGCTCTCACTTTCAGTACCGTTCTGCTCCCACACTCTAAGCAATTGACTCGAGTAGATCCCGACGGTGGATCTAATACACAACGACTGAGAGTTCCCCGACGTTCGAACATCCCCGAGACCGATAATTCCATACACTTTTGTCACGATACATTCTATAGATGCCGTTAACTGGGCTGCCCTGCTGATGGCAAGCATCCCACATCGCAATGATCCGAATCATGGGCAGTCAAAGACCATGTGAACCTGTGTCTGTGGACGTCTGTGCATTCTGGACAGAAGCGTGACGCTGCATGTCCGAATCGATGCAAATATTGCCTGAAGCAACCATGGCCAGACAGAAGCTACGCAAGGTAGAAGTTTACCTCTCCATGCTTCCTTTTCATCTAGATTGACGATTCCCATGGCCATGAGCCTTGACGTACTTTTCAACATCACCCGGTTTTGATTTGTTCCCAGCGCTGCAACCCAAGCTGGACCTCCGTATCTCAGTGGCGATGATGATATACTAGTCAGTAGACGCCACTTGCTACTGCTAGCTCCGTAGCTATTCGGTATTATTTTGGCTACCGCATTTATGGACATCACCGCCTTTTCACAGGCATAACGACTCGGCAATAGCCTCCCAGCTAGCGTTATTGAAGGCATTCTTAACGTCAAACGTTACAACATCGTAATATCGATCCCCTCTCCGCTTCTGTTTGGATGACTTTACTGCTGTCTCGACCACTGTCCGAATAAAATCTACCGTAGACTTATCTTTCTTGAAACCGAATTGTACCCTTGATAGCCCGTGCTCACTCTCGGTAAATTTCGTCAATCTATTGAAGATGATCCTCTGGAGTTTCCCGAGCGTATCCAACAGGCATATTGGCCTATACGTTGCTGGCTTCAGAGGCTTTACTGGCTTCGGCAGCAACAATAGTTTCTGTATTTTACACCTGTCCGGAAAATGGCCTTCATCTTGACAATACTGCAGCACATTCCTTAACTTGTCCGGAAATACCTGAATCACCAATTCTTCACCTTAAATCCTCTCGCCACGAGCTCCTCGTTCGAGACATGCATGCCCTCAGTGCAACCACTGTCCCCCTTTGCCGTTCGGTGCACGTAGCCACGTCATCGGATCGTGCGTCGGTAGAAGTCCATCTACGATAACCTTCAGTTTTTCTGGACAAAACTCTGCAGCCATTGTTGGGCCTTTGATCTTCGCCATCACAAGCATCAGCGACTTGGCAAAGCTCCTTGTAGCAGTTCATCTTACTGAATCTAACGTCTCGTTATAACTACAAATTAGAAGAAAATTAGTATTCTCCATTTAATATCAACTACCTTTGCTTATCTTTGACAGATACGCGTATTTCGTCTACAATGTGCAGACTTCTTCAGTGTCTCGTACTAATAACTCGACTTAGTACGAGACACTGAAGAAGTCTGCACATTGTAGACGAAATACGCGTATCTGTCGAAGATAAGCAAAAGTAGTTGGATTTAAATGGAGAATGCTAATTTTTCTTCTAATTTCTAGTTACAGGCATTCCACTAAACAGCTCAAACCCTCTAGGATTCTCGTTATAGTTCAGCCCTGACCGCTCGAAACACCACCCTGTGCACCTCTCTGTCAGCTACGGTCTTAGCTCTTTGGACACGTCTTCTGGCTCTGAGACAACTAGCGCAGAGCTTGCTCAGCTGCTCTTTTCACCAGTAAGCTGGGCGCCGCTTGTTCCTCGGCTCCAGTTTCCTCGACATGGCAGCGTCGCATCTTCACTAACGTATTCGTCAGCACGTCTGCGGTTTGGTTCAAGAGTTCGTTGTCGAACAGAAGTGCCTTAACACAGAGCTTCCTGTGGAGGACCTTTGTCATTAATTCCCCCTCGTACCTATTTGTTCTTCTTATTGCAACAAGATATTGCTGGCCTGTGCTATAACTGTTCGCCAGATGGTCACTATGGGTGTATTCCTCACACACTTTCTAGTTCATATATCAGCGATGGACTACAGAAGGTAACATCGATGACGAATTCACGACCATCTTTGCTTAAAGTGCTTGCGGTACCTACGTTCGATAATGTAACCTCCAGCTTTGCCAGAGCTTCTATCAGGCTGCACCCTCTCTTCCTATGACGAGTGATCTTCTTCCAATGAGATTCTTGGTCAAAGAATCCAGCATCTGGTGGAACTGCTCCATGGTCCACCTTGGGGGTGCTGAATATGAAGATCCCGTTGTTATAGGCGATCACGAACCCTTCGTATAAATTGGATACTACTTCCTGGATGGGGAATCTGCCCATCACTTGTATCGCAGCCATCGCCGCTCTATCTACCACCCAGTTTCTTTTATCGGGAGGAACACAATACGGTTCCACAATGATTGCGACGTCACACTTTGTTTCTGTTGTTGATTGCCACAACAGTCGCTGTGCTATGTCGCAATCATTGAGATTAATTTGGGTTACCTCCATTACTGCCGACCTTCTGTCGCCTCTTCATATACTGGGCATCTAGAGCCTCCCAACATGTGGTGATTTCCGTTCTCCTTTTTGCAAAGCATGCATCCCAGTTGCTTTGTGCTGTCTTTCGCGAAATGACCCTTCTACCCGCATTTCCTGCACAGATCAGTTCTATCAGGACCTTTGCTGTTTCTCGCCTGGTTGTCAAAACCGATGCACTTAAAGAATCTTTCTATTTTATTTGGAACGACTCTTTCCTTGGAGGGACAAATCTGACGCCGACCACCCAACTTTTTCTCGAACCAACTCCAGTAGCTTGTCGGCAGACGTATCGCCACCGTCTGTGTGCCACCGTACGCCTTCCTCAACCGGATTGTCATTGGTGCATCTCCAATATCACAGTGTCCCTTTTGTGACCTCCTTAACCCGTCTTCTTTTGTTATCTTGTCAAGGTCCTTGTACTAAGTCACAGTCCCCAAGAGACTTTTCAACGCGCGTCTTGAAGGCTGTGCTCTTGAAAGCAGGATCTTTCTTCGGCTCAAAGAGGATCTCACCTTCCTGAGTACGTCTGATTTTCACCACATCCTCCCTTAATTTCTTCGACTCCGGACCAGCGCTTACTTTTTGGAGGAATTCATCGAATGTCATTCCACCCTTTACCTCAACAATTAGAGCGTCACCCTTACTTCGCTCCTCCGAGGCTGAGCTATTTGCTCTTTTTGCTCTCCTGACGGCTTCACTTGCTGCTGACTTTTCTTCTTTTTATATATCTGGTTTCTAAAAGAGGGCCAAACTCCGCGTAGTTTTTGAGTCCTTTCTCCGGGTAGTTTTTTTTAGCTTTGTCAGAACCTCCTCCTCTCCTGGTATGTCCCTCTTTCTATTTTCAAAGCGTGAATTCTGGGGATCTTTCGGCGCCTTCAGTGCTTCAACCGTTGCCTTTGCGGTGTCCTCCAGTGGCTTTTCGGCAGTTTCTGCTCTCGTTGCTTCCTGCTCACGTTCAGCCGCAATCACGGCCGATTTGACATGAGTCACACGCGTCTTTCACACAATCTTAGAGTTCATCGATCCCGTTTTTACCTACCTCCATCATGTTTCACATCCCAACACTGTGCCCTCGAGTTGTGCTACTGCTGCGTTGCGAATTGAACACCTGGATCAGGAACCCCCTGTGACTTGCTACTGCTGATACTCACAGTCACTGCAAACCCTCCCCCGTTATGTAAGTGTATATGGGGGGGGGGGGTGAACTTATGTAGGCTATCTATCGAATACGTCCATCGGGTTCCAGAGTTTTGCACTCGGACCAGAGATAAAACAGAACTCTGCAGACTAAATTCCATCTTGAGCCTCCAGCCATTCCCTCTGTTGAAATTCCTTCTTGGGGGTGTCTCATCTAGCTGTCATTGCTCTCTTATCGGCACCTTACCTTCCCTTCTCTTCGTCTCTTCCTGACTCCCTTCGGTGCGGGAGGGGGTTCACCAGTTCTGGTGTGGGAAACGTCCGCACTTTGCCACGACTACAAACGAATATCGCAGGGGAGCTCAGTTTTCGTCTCCGAGTTGTAGAGTTTGTCTGACAGTTCCGGTTGGGAATGACGTCCGCACTGGTAGAGCCCTACGTACTCGAAACACTTCATCGTCCTTCTCCAATTACATGACTATTCGAGTGCCCATGTCGGTCCGACGATTCCGGTTGGGCAATGACTTCCGGTTCATCGGCGCCCCGACGGCTCGACGCCAAGCACGTTGTCGTCTCTCCTCAGGTCCTTTGCCACTCTCGTTCGCTGATCTCCACTTTTGCAGCAGCTCGGTTAGAATGCTTGTGACTATTCTGTCGGCAGTGTTCCACATGCTTTCATCCCGACATATCAAGCTGAATAATGCATTAGGTCCTAAGTAACTTTGAGAGACTCTCTTCGTAGGCTTTCTCTTTGCGTTCCTACGACTATGTAAGAACGTGTTCAAGTGTTCAAGTACGGTATTTTCTCCACGTGCTTGCACTCCGGGCAGAAGGGTGACGCAGCATGACCTCACCGATGCAGATATTTCCGAAGACAGCCATGGCCTGACAGAAACTGCGTCAGGTGAAAGTTCTCCTCTCCATACCCTCCTGTTCACCCACGCTGACACGTCAGGAATGCGTCGACCTTCCACTAACCGCATTGTCCCACTCTTGCTGCCACCTTGTCAACGAGTCCGCTTTGACCGTCCTCCTCACGTTAACGACGTCTCTCCGCTGATAGCATTCGATATCCTCGGCCAGGGTGATGCAAATTGGGGTCATCCGATATTCTAGCCGCACTCGCTAGAATACGCCTCCTACTGCTCCTCGGTCCACTGCCGTTCGGCATGATTCTTGATATCGCATTGACCGCCCTCGCCTCCTTGTCACAGACGTAATCTACGTGGGAATTAAAATTAAGGCGGTCGTCAACCATCACTGCTTACATGCCCTCCTATGCTGATTTAGACGTGATAAACCACCGGTTGCTGACCAGAACTACCTCCGTTTTAAGATGGGTCAGCTCCAGTTTTGCTCAAGTCATCCATTTCAATAACATTGAAAGTGTCCGCTGTTAGTATCTCCACCTCTTCCAACGTCTCACCAATTATCGTTAGGATGACATCATCCGCAAATCTGACGATCTCAACACCAAGGTTAGTAGTTGGTACAGGTTTTTCAGGTTAATCGCAACGACGGCGCAGAACCGATTCTCGCTTCGGCTGCCCTCTCTGCGCTGTGGATGACTGTTCGGATTGCGTCCACCGTTGAGATTCCATTTCGGAATCCGAACTGCCTCTTAGATACACCTCTCTTCCCTTAAGAGCACACTTGTTGCCATTCGGTTGAGATAACATAAATATGACTTGCTGAGTCATAACCAAGTGACTAAATTACCAGAAAGCATTTTGCAAATCTATGACTTTTGTTGACATTTAGAAATCCATTACGGAATGATCTCTTTTTTTTCGACGGTCACTGTAGAATACCAAAATACTCACAAATGCTGCAAATGTTATAAGTCTCTATAGAAAGAAGAGGTCATCATTCTACCACTCCTAACACTAATACTTTACTGCAACTTCCCCAAGAGCTGGCAACTTCCCCAACATGATCTCCTAGCGTTCAGGAATGGGAATTATTTCTGACCAAGTGCAATGCCGTTTCATTAAGGTTTTCACTTGCCTTTGGATCCGAAGGCGATCGGAACAAAAAAGCTCAAGTTCCAACAACTCACCGCCACAAACGCCCTATCGCAAAGAACACAGAATTCCCCCATTCCGGGTGCAGAAGAAATAGATACAGCAAGCCTCGCAGGCGTACAATTCCAGTGGCATAAATGAAATATTAACGTTAAATTGAGGCATCGTATCGTAATTTATCATTTTAGCCTTTCCATTGTCAGCAGGACCCGGCCAAGTGCGCTCTGTGCTGGTGCCATTCGTTAATTTCTTACCCCCCTCCTTCAGGTCAGGCCGTTGTCTCGCGAGGTGCAACGTTGATGCATTCTGATGCAGATGAAAAATCCTCTCGAGTTTTTCACTGCGCCCCGGCCGGTCAGTCATTCGTCATGAAAGCTTAAAATTAAATGTACATATTTATTTTTTAAATTTATTTCATTAAGGAAACGGGTTACCTTTCGATGCTGCCTTTCTTCTGCGACGTATCGTTTTTCCCCCATATTCGACCAGATCTTTGCATCTCGCTTGGAAGGGGTTTTTTTTTGCTGGCAATAGTCGATAAAATTATTCTACAACTTTTCACTGCACTTCACACTCGGAATCATAATCGCATTGTGGCTTCTTACTACCCTTTCTGGTTCGGCTCGGGGTTAATTTATTTATTTTGCTAATAAAGGAATAATTTCAATTTTATTGAGTGCCATTCTCGTCACTGGATGGTGAATGTTTAATTTAACGCAACTTCAGCCGGGAATTTACTCGGTCATGATTCCACTGTTTACCGAGGACCTAATGACTATGCATTATCGTAGAAACTATGTAAATTAAGCGGAAACTTCGTGGCAGTCATTATCTTGGTTGCTCTTGTTTTGCTTGGCTTGTCTGGAGTGATCCACACTCAACTCCTTCGTCGAATAAAAATCAATGACTTTCTAAAACAAAACCGATTTGATCCCCATCGTGTTACTGAGTTACATGGTGATGCAAATTATTTGAATGCCCCTGTCCTGTTATGAGAAGAAAGCGATTCATTTCTAGGACGTATTTATGGCATCGTCAATTAACTATCGTTCTGCAATTTTTGGAAATTTATTAGTTGCTGCTTTGATCAGAAGTACATTTTGCCAGTACGTATTGTAATCTGAATTGTATTGGGTCCTTCCTGCGTAGGTAGAAATTTTTTTGCTTGAACAGAATTGTAGATATTTTAATTTAATGAAACTTTGGTGAAAAAATTTTAATTCGTTCTCATCTATGTATCGTTTTATAACAGTTTTTCTAACTTTTCTTAGGGTGGGACTTGAAAAAACCGTTTTTTAGCTGTAACTTTTTTATTTCAATTTGAATTTGAAAACTCTTCATAGATGACTTTTAGGATATACAATGACGCACATTTTTAAGTAACAAGATAGTTGCTAGTTATTGTATTAGAAAAGTTGTAGGGGTTGAAGAGTAAAAATATATACGTTTTTGCAAGATATCTTATTCCTTTATTTGCAAATATTTGCAAACAAATAGTACGTGAACTGAAAGTACAAACTCCCATCTACAAGATCTATGCAAAATTGTTTGTCCCCTTTTGTCCCCTTTAGGGAAAAAACTCTTTTTAAATTTGGTAGTTTTGCATTTTTTTGCATAATTTTCGATCAGCAGCATCAAAAATTATCACCAAAGACCGTAACAACTCGAGTTTTTTTTTATGAAAATGTTAATATTTTTATATTAATCCATCTCCGTTAATTTATTAACATTCATATCACAGACAAACAGACATAACACATCGAACATTTTTCACTACAAATCATGGTCACTAACACACCTGCGCCATCTGTTGAGCACACTATGATGGATGATAAAACTGAACAGATGGCAGTAGTGTGTTAACGTCAAACGAAAATCGGCTATACGTACTACCTGTGGCAATATTATCAACTAAGAAACATTTGAATTGACCGTTTAATGGGTAATCGATGAAGAAACTGCAAGTGTTATGTATGTTTGTCTGTGTTAACATATTTTAATATTCGTATGACGTTAACACACTACTGCCATCTGTTCAGCTTTATCATCCATCATAGTGTGCTCAACAGATGGCGCAGGTGTGTTAGTGTTGGTTTAAGGGTTTGAGCTGTTTAGTGGAATACCTGTAACTATAAATTAGAAGAAAAATTAGTATCTTCCATTTAATTCCAACTACCTTTGCTTATCTTCGACAGATACGCGTATTTCGTCTACAATGTGCAGACTTCTTCAGTGTCTCGTACTAGTCAAGTCGAGTTATTAGTACGAGACACTGAAGAAGTCTGCACATTGTAGACGAAATACGCGTATCTGTCGAAGATAAGCAAAGGTAGTTGGAATTAAATGGGAGATACTAATTTTTCTTCTAATTTCTAGTTGCAAGAAAACGGTTGGGAATTAGTTTCTCGAACAATTTGCTTAGCGCTGAGAGGCTGATTGTTCTATAACTTGTGGGCGAAGTTGGATCTTTGTCGGGTTTAAGGATTGGGATGATTTTTGCCATCTTCCAGATGCTTGGAAAATAGTGCAACTCCAAGCATCTGTTCAAGATGGCACTCAGTAAATAGTAGACTTGGATGGTAAGTCTTTTATGTATTAAGTTGAATACTCCGTCAAGCCCGGGAGCCTTCATGTTTTTGGAAAACTTCAGCGCTGAGCAAATTTGTTCTACGGTGATTCTATCCTCCGGAGGAACGACACAAAGGGAGGCATCCAGATTTTGGACGCATTGTTCAACCTGACCTTCGAGCGGACTTTGGATAGTCGAGCCAAGCAGATGCGACGAGGCGATGTGATTGCCAATCGCATTTGCTTTCTCCTGAGGGGTAGTTAAGATGTTGTTGGCGACCTTGTAGCCTTCCCGAACGATCTGACTCTTAAGGCGTGTGGCTTAAGCGCCACTCCAGAAGGGAGACCACACGCCCAATGTAAGTTTGCCCGGTTAAGACTCTCCTATGGGCGAGTCCATTTAAATAAAATCTTTGGATCAGACCAGCTGGCTTGCAACATAAAACGACCAAGCGGACAACCCAAACGTCGTATGCCACTACATTCACGATAGTCACTCAGAGACCGCGGGGAGAGCCGCTCATACTCAAACCTCCATTTACCAGAGATTCCTTTTCATCATAGGTAGTCTCGACACCCGCCACTAGACGTCGCACCGATCTTCAAGCGGACTTTCTCTCCCCAACATACAAATTCAAACACGAGAGAACGGAATCACCAAACTAAAACGAGGACGCGAAGTGATGGAAAATATCTTCATTAATTAAATAGCTTTTGTAGCGCTAACAGAAAACATTTATTGATGAATTGTAACTTTCGCATCGTATTATAGTGTTTGTTCGTCCCTCTCTCCTTCTGTGTGCGATTATTCTCACTCTCTCTAAACTAACCTAGTGTGCTCAAGTGCTTGTGTTCTACTCGATGATGCGTGACGTCACAGAACCGGCAACGCAGCTCCTTGCGAGGCTGTGCCCCTGCGACAAACTGAATTTTAGGCGGCGTCAGAAACGGCCTACATTCACGAGACCGGAAAGCGTGGCACGGAACTCGGAACTAATAATAGCGCATGGCTATCTTCAGTCTTAGACTGGCAAAAAATCACTCCGTGGCGCCCTCACCGGACGCCACACTCCAAAGTAAATAAGGGCTTGACTCACCAGCTGTTGTTGGCTTACGATCGATGACCTGTCGACGGGTTCGATGATCTCGATCGACGGTTTGCTCAATGGCGATCAATGGTGAATTGGCGAATGGAATGGCGCCAAGTGCTATGACGATTCGCGCGCCATTTCGATGGCGGTTACTTTGCCGTACCGGTATGTTGACGAACCGGCATGGAACAATCCACCGGAGATCCCCTCGTGTCTCCTCGAACCGATGTGTTGTTGGATCGGTTCGCTTCCGGCGGGTTGACGGTTGCCGCGAAAATCCGTCCGACGGGGAGAAGCGACTGCGTTTTTAGTGCGTATCAACTGCTGCGAATTGAAAAGAAGCGACTACAACAGGACAATGAACACAAGCACGCACATTGATTACATGGACAGCACATTTTGAGCACAATAAATTACCTGTACTAGTTTTTAGCTTTTTCCTAATCGTACAAATTTTGTTACACACAATTCGTTTTTCCTAATTCTATGGACGAACAGATTTTTCAATTAATTAGGATATTAACATCACTTTTCAATACCATACTTTAAACAAGAAAAACGACCACGAGCAAACGCGCACACTTCAAATTCGTTGAGATGTCACGGACAGAATGAACGAGACCGTGAATCCTCAGATTAAAGTGAGCAAACTCGGACAAACCGGAAGTCTGCCTTTTCCCGGGACCCTTCGTGTCCTATCGTGAAACTGGACATACAATGAAACTTGTCTCGTTTAGTTGACCAGACGTCCCTTTCCTTTTTTTAACTATAATATAAATGGGCCCGCCTTAGGAAAGATTTCATGCGAATGCTTGTGTTTACCTACTGCCTACCTTATGGAACTAAAATTCAAATTTCTTAGATCTTATTGATTATATACAAAATTGTACAAATTTCCTGATCGCTACAACCTTGAGATGAGGAACAGGTTTGGGATGAGTTTTCAGGACCTTAACAACCTTCCAGAATGGTCTGGAGCGGTCGTCCAGATTTCGGACCATGCGCTCGAAATTTTCATTTCGTAGTGAGACCATTCTAGAAGCAATCGGCCTATTCAGATTGGCCTCTACGAATATTTCTGAAGCGGATCAACAGTTGGGTGTGGGAATCAATTGCGACAAAATAACCTATGATTCTCGTCGATATTGTTGTCTACCATTCGTCCGAACGTCGCCCAGTCGACGTGGTGGTATTCCTTTCGTAGGCAGCGGGAGGCTGGGTCCACGTTGACACCAACTTCCGCCACCACCGGTTGGTGGTCGGAACTGAGGTCGTTGTGAGCCACCGGCTTGGATATGTTGGTGTTAGTCAGGAAGATGTCCAAGGTGGATGGGTTCCCCGCCCACGAGATGAATGTTGGTTCGTCTGGGAGCTGCACCGTGTACAGTCAGAGCTGGGCATGGTCGAATAGCAGACTTCCATTCCGGTTCCGCCGATAGTTCCGCCAAGCTTCGTGCCGGGCATTGAGGTTCCCACCTATGACGAACCGGGAAGATGGCGGTCCTACGTTAAAACACACTTCACATAACCGGTGATCGAACGGATACAACTATTGGATACTTACAAGTTGACAGCTGACATCCGTGCAGACGGTATGAATTTGCACATAGTTGCCACTCAAAAATTACCAGAGTGTCAAATAAATCTTTTACTAGTATTGAGCAAACTCGTTTGACCACACTATTTGACATATTGTCACATAATTAAAACGACAAACACAAACCTAATGTTTGCCATAGCAATATGTGGTGTATATTTGTCAAAATTTGCCAAATATTTAGCAATTCGTTAAACAGAGTGATCTCAGCTTAAGGACCTTTGGCCCAATCTGGGTAAATAAATCCCCAATTATAACTTTGCTCAGTCCTCGTCACATTGCTCGGCTGTTTTACAAGATTAATACATACATTTAGTTTTTCGCATAGTGATTAACTTAAGCGTAGGAAGTGATCACTGCCATACATTGCCCAGTGAACAAGCGAACGGTTCAGTTCGTTCGGTCCGCTTTCCGTTGCTTTGGAAGCTTTTTACGAGTTATTTACAGTTTTCAGTATTAGTTTTTGTCGATCGCCAGTGAAATCGTCGCGAGTGAAATCAATCTTGGTTTGCTGAAGAAGAGGACATTGTGTGATAAGTGGTGCAACAACGTCATTGATTGCAATTAGAAATATTGCCTACGATCGAGAAGCCATATTGTGCCGCATCTATACGGCACGCATACCAGCAGCCCATCGTGTGAAGCGTGCATTCTTCCATCCACCAACTACCGCCGACCAGCAACATCATCGTCATCGTTTAGCTCCACGCTTAGACGGTACACGCGGTCACTCATCGTCGCTCGGCAGCAGCAGCACACATTCGTCGCCCAGCTGCAGTAGATCCGTGATACATATAAGAGAAGTTTTTTAGTAGTATATAAGATAAGCGATTTTCATCGTAGTGTGTGTGAGTGTGGAGAGTGATTGATAGTGTGTGTGAGAGTGTATTTAGTTTTAGTTTTTTGTTTAGGTTTAGTTTGTTTATCTGTGATTGATTGTAGATAATTACGTTAGTGGTTGAGCGTGATAAGCTCCCACAAGCGAGCCATGGATGATTTATCGCAAGATGAATCATCTATGGCACGAAATGATGAGGTAGCTCATAGAGTTACCAGATCACGTGCTTATCCAGATAGTTCAACTGGTCCATGGGTTGTTTATTTTCAGCCCAAATCGAAACCTCTAAATGTTTGTCAGATTTCTGATGATCTGACGAAGCGATTCTCGGCCGTGACCGAGATAATTAAAGTCAGACCCAATAAACTTCGGGTCGTTGTGTCCAATCTCAAGCAAGCTAATGAGATTGCTGTCTCCCAGCTCTTTACTCTAGAATATAGAGTGTATATCCCAGCTCGGGGTATTGAAATTGAAGGTGTGGTCTCCGAAACGAGTCTGACTCCTGAGATCCTGCTGAAGCGGGGGTTGGTAGATTTAAGAATCCTCTGCTTCCCCAGTTAAGATACTGGATGTGCGCCAACTAGGCTCAGTATCGACCAACAAGGGCGAAAAAGTTTACACCGTCAGACTCGTTTCGCGTAACCTTCTCTGGCTCAGCCCTCCCTCAATACGTCGAGTTGGGAAAACTTCGGCTACCTGTGCGATTGTTTGTACCTCGGGTCATGATCTGCCAGAAATGCCAGGCAGATGGGACATACGACCTCCCATTGCGGCAATAAAGCGCGCTGCTCCAACTGCGGGGAGAAGCATGAGGATGGCGCGTGCGCAGACAGCACACCTAAATGCGCTTTTGTAAAGGAACTCCTCCTCATGCTCTCTCATCGTGCCCGGCGTACAAACAACGCGGGGAAAAATTAGAACGCTCGCTGAAACAGCGTTCAAGGCAATCTTTTGCTGAAATGGTGAAAAAGCCTCACCATCACCCGATGCCAATACAAATCCCTTTGCTCCTCTGTCAGATGACGAGTCTGACTTTGATTCGGCTGAAGAGGGAACATCGTTCACCTTTCCGGAAGGTGCTTCAAGGAAGCGAAGACGCGTCCGCCCACGGAAAGTTGCTGAAAAGAAGCCCGAGACCAGCTTGCCCAATTCAAGGAAAGGTGGAAAAAAGGAAAATCCTAATCCACCTGGTTTTCGTAGTACTAACTACACCCAGGACTTTCCATCTCTCCCGGGGACATCCAAAACCCCTGAAGTCCCAATTTTAAGAACAAAAGCCCCCTCCTCTAGTGGGCTGTTCTCATTTGATGACATTGCCGAAGGTATCTTTAAGTACCTCGAAATTTCTGACCCTCTCAAAAGCATTGTTATGGCAATGCTTCCCACTGTGAAAACTTTTTTGCAGAAATTAACATTAAAGTGGCCCATTCTTGCAGCTATCATTTCCTTCGATGGATAATTTTCCAAATGAGGTCGGGGATTTGATCACTGTTCTACAGTGGAATTGTCGAAGTTTGATTCCTAAATTGGAATCTTTTAAATTTTTAGCTCACACTACCGGTTGTGATGCATTCGCTCTTTGTGAAACATGGCTCTCTTCCGAAATCTATCTTCCGATTCATGATTTCAATATTATTCGTCTTGATCGTGAGGATTCACGTGGAGGAGGAGTACTTTTGGGGATCAAAAAGTGCTACTCCTTCTATAGAGTGAATTTTCCTCCAATTCCAGGTATTGAAGTTGTCGCATGTCAGGCTGTTATTAAAAATAAAAGCCTTTGCATTGCTTCCGTTTATATTCCTCCAAGAGCCTCCATTAACCGAAAACAACTCTCAGATGTTTGTTCGGTTCTTCCTGCTCCGCGGTTGGTCATGGGAGATTTTAACTCTCACGGTACAGGCTGGGGAGAACTGTACGATGACAACCGGTCTTCCCTGATATATGACCTCTGTGACAACTTCAATATGACAGTTCTTAACAATGGAGAAGTAACACGTTTGGCTGGTACATCCTCAGTTGGCAGTAGATTAGACCTCACACTTTGTTCGAATTCATTATCGTTGGATTGCACATGGAATGTGATTCAAGATCCCCACGGTAGTGATCATTTGCCCATAAAAATTTCGGTTGCCACCGGGTTCAATCCGTCGAAATCTGTTAACGTCACGTATGATCTTACCCGTCACATCGATTGGACAAAGTTTAGGACAGCAGTAGATGAAGCCGTAACGACGGTAGAAAGGCTTTCACCGCTGGAGGAGTATAACTTCCTCTCCAACCTGATCTTAGACAGCGCGCTTCAAGCTCAAACTCGACCAGTTCCAGGAACGTCATCTCGCAGGAAACCTCCTTCTCCATGGTGGGATCAGCAATGCACCGAGGTTTACCGTAAAAAGTCCGACGCGTTTAAAGTTTTCCGTAGACGTGGAACACCTGAGCACTTCGAAGTATACACGGCTCTCGAACGCGAACTTAAGAGCCTCATCAAGGCCAAGAAACGCGGTTACTGGCGAACATTCGTGAACGGGCTATCGCAGCGAAACGTCGATGAGTACTCTTTGGAACACGGCGCGAAAGTTGCGTAACCGAACTACGAACAACGAGAGCGAAGAGTACTCGGACCAATGGATCCTCAAGTTCGCGCGAAAAGTTTGTCCAGATTCTGTGCCGGCACGGATGATTCCTCGCGAAAACACGTATTCGATAGATGAGATTAGCCAACCCTTTTCAATGGTAGAGTTCTCTCTCGCACTCCTTTCATGTGGCAATACGGCTCCAGGCGCTGATAGGATCAAGTTCAACTTGCTCAAGAACCTCCCAGACGTTGCGAAGAGACGCATGTTGAACTTGTTTAATCAGTTTCTAGAACTCAACATTGTACCGGATGATTGGAGACGGGTGAGAGTTATTGCCATTCAAAAACCTGGTAAGCCCGCGTCCGACCACAACTCCTATCGACCCATCGCGATGTTATCCTGTATTCGAAAGTTGTTGGAGAAAATGATCCTTTTTCGTCTGGACAAATGGGTTGAGACGAACAACCTGCTTTCAGATACTCAATATGGTTTCCGTAGGGGTAAGGGAACGAACGACTGTCTCGCGTTGCTTTCCACAGATATTCAGTTAGCTTTTGCTAAAACAGAGCAAATGGCTTCTGTATTCTTGGACATAAAGGGGGCTTTTGATTCAGTATCTGTTGAAGTTCTCTCAGATAAACTCCACGCTTGTGGCTTTTCACCATTAATGAATAATTTTTTGTACAATTTGCTGTCAGAGAAACATATGAGCTTTTCTCATGGAACCTCTACAGCTTCACGATTTAGCTACATGGGTCTCCCCAGGGATCATGTTTAAGCCCCCTTTTGTATAATTTTTATGTCAAAGACATTGACGGTTGTCTAGGTGACAACTGTACGTTGAGACAACTTGCAGATGACGGCGTAGTGTCTGTCACGGGACCCAATGGGGTCGATCTGCAAGGACCCTTACAGGATACCTTGGACAATTTGTCTACTTGGGCTCTAGAGCTAGGTATCGAATTCTCTACGGAGAAAACTGAGTTGGTAGTTTTTTCTAGGAAGCATAACCCAGCACAACCGAAGCTTCAAATTTGGGGTAAGCCGATAGCTCATTCTATGTCATTTAAATATCTTGGGGTCTGGTTCGATTCAAAGTGCACCTGGAGATCCCATATTGAGTATGTGAAGCGAAAGTGCCAGCCAAGGATCAATTTTCTCTGCACAATTACCGGAACCTGGTGGGGAGCTCATCCGCAAGATCTTCTAACGTTGTACCGGACAACGATTTTGTCGATTATGGAATACGGTAGTTTTTGTTTTCAGTCAGCGGCTCGGTCGCACTTCATTAAACTGGAACGTATTCAGTATCGGTGTCTTCGTATCGCGTTAGGTTGCATGCACTCGACTCACACCATGAGTCTTGAAGTGCTGGCTGGCATGTTGCCACTCTCGGATCGGTTTACAGAATTATCTCTCCGGCTCCTCACCAGGTGTGAAGTTATGAACCCCCAGGTGATCGAAAATTTTGAGAAGCTCCTTGAGTTGAACCCTCAAACCCGCTTTATGACCTTGTACCATTTGTACATAACACAGGATGTCAACCCTTCGCCGAACATTTCCAATCGTGTTTGCTTCTCCGATTTCGACAATTCGGTTCATTTTGATTTATCCATGAAGCAGGAGCTTCGTGGAATCCCAGAGCATCATCGTCCTATGATTGCTCCGGTGATATTTGCTGCAAAGTTTGGCCAAGTTGATTCCACTAAATCGTTCTTCACTGACGGATCTTTGATAGAGGAGTCAGCAGGCTTTGGTATATTTAATGAAATTTATAGCGCCAACCGTAAACTTCAAGCTCCTTGTTCCGTGTATGTCGCTGAATTAGCGGCAATACACTTTACGCTAGAAATTGTTGCCTCATTACCACCGGATCAGTACTTCATTTTCACGGATAGTCTCAGTTCTATAGAGGCTATTCGCTCATTGAGGCCGGTAAAGCACTCCTCGTATTTTCTCATGAAAATACAGGAGCTTCTAAGTGCTTTATCTTCGCGTTATTTTTATCATCACCTTTGTATGGGTCCCATCTCATTGTTCAATTCCGGGCAATGAGAAAGCGGACTCGCTTGCAAAGGTGGGCGCTATGGAAGGCGATATTTGTGATCGACAAATCGCCTTCAACGAATTTTTTCCTATTTTTCGTCAACAGTCACTCGTCAGCTGGCAGTATAAATGGAGTAAAGGAGATTTGGGGCGATGGCAACATTCTATCATCCCAAAGGTGTCGAAGAAATCTTGGTTTAGCGGGTATGGATGTGGGTCGAGACTTCATTCGTGTCATGTCTCGCCTCATGTCCAATCATTATTCTTTGAACGCTCATTTATACCGGGTTGGGCTGAGTGACAGCAATCTCTGTGAGTGTGGACAAGGCTATCAGGACGCAGATCACGTTATTTGGTCTTGTTCTGAGCATCGTGAGGTCAGATCGGGGCTTTATGATTCCCTTCGGGTTCGAGGTAGACAACCCAATGTGCCAATTCGAGATATTTTGGCTGTACGTGATTTGGAGTACATGAAACTCATTTATGTGTTTTTGACTAACATTAGCATTAGATTGTAGTTAGTTTAACATGTATGTTTAGTATAAGTTTTTTTTCTGTGTTCGTGTTTTTTTTTTCTCTTTCAAAAATGTTCGAATAAAAAGAAAACCAAAAGTTGTGTAGTTATAAGTGTTTCAATAATTTAGAATTTAAATTTAATGTGTTATGTAAACCATACTTTAAATTCCCACCCTCTTTCCCATCCGTAATTTGTAATTCCTATTAACCTCGAGACGGCCGCGAGTAATCGGCTCTATCCTCCTAACTTTAGTTATAAGATAAATGATGTATAAATGTATGAAAATTTGGCTCTGTAAAGTTAATTCGATTGAGCCTGTACAAATAAATGATTATTAAAAAAAAAAAAATATCACTGCCATACGAGCAACATTTATAATGTTCCTCCCACCATTCGTGCCGAAGAAACTTCCATTCTCCCTTGGTGTGTGTTATCACCTCACGAGTTAATTTATTCATCTCTTTCATTCCTCCGCTAGGCAGGTATCAACAGTCAGCCAGCAAAACGAAAACACCATTTCATCGGACAGATGTCTCTCTGCTGCTCTCCTCGCTCCAGAGCCACTCGCTTTTGGTATAATGGCGATCGGCTGGCTCACAGCGCTCGAATCAAACGGTGTCGATGATAGCAACGCGTTTCATAAGCCATCAATCAATTAAGATATTGATTCCATAACGGAGAATGGCACGAGCCGGCACCAGCTTCCATCCAAACGCCGATCAAATTATAAATGGTTAGCTCGTGAGACGTCATGATGATTGTACTACTACAACTACCGATCTGTTTCTTTGTACACTAACAACGTGGTGGCCACTTACTACTGATTGCCCGGAGCACGACGAAGTAAGATTCCGAATAGACGAAATGAAAAAGAAAAAAATACGACTTGATTAAAAACGAGAGGGCGGAGTACATTGAACATTGTTGTTGTTGCTGTGTTCCAGTTTTTATTACCGTTCAACTCTTTTTGTGTCTTACTCTTCTTGTAAATGGTTGCTCATTGTCTCTCTTACTCCGAATTGTGAGCCAATTTGTGGCTCCTCATTGCTCTCTTTGTGTGGCGTGTTGTTTAGCAAAGGTCATCCACATTTTGAATATTATAATTTGAACTATTCGATACATTGTTGTTTTAGAACTCCCGCAAATACAAATAAACCCTTTTTCTGTACCCGATAGCTCAACAATTTTACCTCCAAATAAGTGGATTCAAGCACGGCATAACCTACAACAATGTTGCACAGGGCAATCACAGCGATAATATCCCTTCATAACATCCAACGTTTAATTTGCGTAATAGTTAAAATCACGCCATCCGCAGCTTTGGACTCTTCCGACGCCGAAAATGTCATCATCAAGCTGCTACCAAATGGACCCCCGAGATTGTAGCTTGGATGGAAAGCATTTCACAATACTCTCAGCTCTAAAATCTAGCAAAAAACCCGCCATCAACCCGTGTACTCATCCTCCATTAGTATGCAACTAGACAAACAATGCCCTTAAGGTTGAAGGATTCATCATCATTTTTCCGTCATCATCAAAATTCAAAGCAGTTTTCTGAATTAAATTCTGAAATGAAAATGTATTCACTGTGGTCCGCTATAGCAACTAGAACATGTGATACAATGCCTATGCTTTGATGATAACTGCTTTGTTGTGTCGAAGATTAAAACTTGCCGATAAAACCGTTTGCCACCAATAAAATAAATGGCATTTCGCAGCGAGAGCGAGACCGAACGACGACTAAGCAACCACCTACCTCATGGAGAGGAACGAGCAAAAAGCTGCATCCTACAGGCAGCGTTTAAACAATCAATTACATTATGTGTATTCTTAATGTAAATGTTGGTAGCCTGTTTTTGCTGGGTGTAGGAAAGGTTTCCTACGCCATGGCGAACACCGATGTTCCCGCGCAGATGCGCTTGCAGTTTGTAGAGTGCAATAATCTTGCAGCCATTTTAACAATATTGATACTTTGTGAATGCGACTGGGTTGATGTTTTAACCATTGCTTTGTCCAACTTTGAACATAGATTATCTCTGTCATTGCAGGTTATCTCGGTACAATATTCCTTATATATTAGTTTATTTCCTGCTTCAATCAAAATCATGATGTTAATGACAAGCGAATTTATGGGCCTGTGGAAATATTTATTCACACGATCACACAGCCACAGGAAATGTAAAACAAGTTTTGGAAAAAGTGGGCCTCCGTCCTAAAATGCTTAAAATGCTTTGTACAGCACAGTTTGAAAAATCCAAACTAAATTAAACTAGATACCTATCATGCACATAAGGGAATGTGAAGATTTGCACCAATTTAAACGATGAATATATTTTACATGTAGTTTATTCCAAAGGGCAGTAAATTTACATTATTGGAACATTCGTTTAATGAGATGTGGATTTTTGTGATTCGTGTTGAACTGCATAAAGAAAACAAAATTCCACTCGTAACATTTCAAAATAGGCTGATGAAATATTTGCATACAAATTGTTTTGATTCAATGAACTCTCGACAGTTCGATTCAATAAACTCTCGATAGTACCAGAAAATCAAGTGAAGTCAGTTGTTATTTACTATAGCTCACTAGCGGTTATCGGAGGGCGAACCTCCCAATAAATTTAATTAGTTGTAGTCGTTCTAGTTAGTCAATAAATGTTAGAATATAGAAGATCGTGTTTAAGAATAAAGAACGGTGTAGTCATTGTGTGTGTAGTCAGTGTCGTGTTTTTTGTCCCAGAGAAATCCGGAGGATAGAGAAAGTGGACATACTCGAGGATATCCCAACATAAATTGGTCCTTTGAACCGGATTCGTCAAACAGTTGTTAGTTGGGATACAAAATAAGGCGGATTTGAAAATACTGTTCGTGTACCATCCTAGTACTATTGTTATATGGTGTATCTATTGTGCCTTGAGAGAGTTTGCGCCATCAACGAAACACATTATCCTCAACTGAAGGGATCATTGCCATCGTTGGATATGGTGAATAACTAAACAGCCATCACGATCAACTGAATTCAGGACAGGCTATTGTCCATTGCTCGTCAGCGTTACTATACCTTCATGAAAGGGTTTGGAGAACCGCCATACAGCTTATAGTTTCGAGCCTGGGCTAACCAGCATTGAGTTACACCATTTTCTGAACATTTTGGGAGCTACGTAGACGGCCTTAGTGCTGTGCTACCACCGGTCAGGTGAGTTAGAACACGTATATGTCTGCCGAAGCTTAGTTTTCATTATTCTAACACCGCTATTTCGATCTGGTTTCGTTTATTACGGTTCAACATCAAGCAACGGTTTGCGTATCAAGTGGTGTGCGAGCGAGCTGGTTTATCGTTATCCCAATCGAGTTTGGAAGGATTTGCATGAGCTTTACGACACCATTCGAGCCTGGGCTACGCCGAATAATCCTGTCTGCCAGATTTGGCTGAAATTTCATTCAGAAGCAATCCCTATACTCAATGGCTTCAGGAACGAACCTTTGAGGTATCCTTGGCGCCATATTTAGCTCTCCAGGTGAGACTATAAGTATATGTCCTGCTGTAGCAGGCTTCCTCTTGATATTACATCGCTGTTTCTCCTCTGGTGCGCTGGATAACTTGTTCCGAAACAAACTACTACTCTGTTGTTGAAAACGGTTGCGAGTGTGTGCTGAACTTCTGGCTGTTGGTGTGACTTGTAGTTGCCCAGGTGAGCTTTGCAGTATATGTACAGCCGAAGTTTGCATAATTGAATACTACATCCGCTCCTTTCCCACCCGTTCCCACTGGATTGATTTAGATTCCACCGTCATTGTAAGACAAGCATACGTGGGGAATTTCAGTTTCGTTCCGATGTGCTTCGGAGGTAGCTTTGCTGGCTCTCATAGGTGAGGTGAACAGTATATGTTCAGCCGAAGCAGGTTAACTTCTTATACTACATCTACGTACTCTCTGCTTTTCAGAACTTCACTGCACTGTGAGACACCACGATGACATCGAAGACACTGAAGACGCTTTCGGCAAGACTTAGGGGTCTTCGAACTACATTCGGTAACATCCGACGGTTTGTAAACGAGTTCCAGCAGGATACTACTGTTAGCCAGATCAATGTTCGCATTGCGCGTCTAGATGAATTATGGCACGCTATAAACGAAACTTGCTGTGATATTCTAGCTCATGATGAATTTGAGGAGAATGAAGTTTTTCTGAAGGAGCAAGCCGATTTCGAATCCAGCTTTTACGACGTCAAGGCGTTTTTGTTGGATAAGGTTGGCATGATATATGGTGTTAACTTTCAGAATCAAACTTTTCGAGGAGTAGATGCTTCGTTGCATGGTATAGTGGATCATGTTCGTCTCCCTCAAATAAAACTGCAGTGCTTCGATGGAAATGTAGATGAGTGGTTGAGTTTCAGGGATATCTACACTTCTCTGATTCACCACAAGATCGATCTACCTCCTGTTGAAAAGTTCCATTATCTTAAGGGATGTTTGAGCAGAGAAGCAAGGAGGCCCTTCTTGATCCCCTAAAGATCACAGCGGCAAATTATCAGATTGCGTGGGATACGTTACTAAAGCGTTATAACAACAGTAAACTTTTGATGAAAAGGCAAGTGCAGGCGTTGCTAAAACTTCCCTCTCTAGCAAAAGAATCGGTCAGTGACTTACAGCGACTAGTAGAAGCCTTTGATAGGGCAGTCCAGAATCTCGATCAAGTAGTTGAAGCTGCTGATTACAAGGATTTGCTGTTAGTAGAACTTCTGAGCTCTTGATTAGATTCTACAACCCGGCGTGGTTGGGAGGAATAGGCTTCTGCTAAAGAAAGGGACACTGTTAAGGATTTACTCGACTTCCTTCAACGTCGAATTCAAATATTGGAATCCTTGTCAGCTAAATCTGAGGTGAAACATGACACTACGTCATTTGAGAAAACGGAAGCCAGCCTTCCAACGAGTCAGTCACAATGCATTTCAGTCCAATAACGGAAAATGTCTATCCTGCTCCGAAACACATGGTTTACACGTATGTCCAGTTTTTCTGAAGATGCCGATTTCTAAGAAGGAATCTTTTCTGCGCGGCCATTTCCTTTGCCGTAACTGTCTGAAGAGAGGTCATATCGCCAGAGAATGTTCGTCGAAATACAGTTGTCGGAAATGTAAGGCTAGGCACCATACCATTATGTGCTTCAAACCAGAGGAACGCAATTCAAACCACAGCTTAGTCGAAGTTGAAGCTTTCGCTGAAAACACAACAAATGTTTCGTCAGCCTCAGAACCAAGCACATCTGGAACAATGTCCTCTAATATGGCTAGGGGTACGGCCTCTCAGATTATCTTAGCAACGGCAATTATTCTGGTTGAAGATATCCATGGATCACGGTATCCAGCTCGGGCTCTCCTAGACTCTGGTTCGGAATGCAATTTTGTTTCGGAAAGCTTGAGTAGCTTGATGAAGGTATCCATTCAGAAGGTAGATATTATGATCCAAGGAGTAGGACAAACAAATACGAGAGTCACACGTAAGATCAAGGCTACTATTAAGTCTCGAATGTCAGATTATTCAAGAGAAATGGAATTCCTCGTCCTACCAAATGTAACGGCCTGTTTGCCTACAACAACAGTGAAAACCAATGGATGGAATCTACCACCAGGAATCGAGCTAGCGGATCCAGAATTCTTCCGGTCTAGAAGGGTAGATATCGTGCTGGGAATCCAAGCGTTTTTCAGTTTCTTCCAATCTGGGAATGAATTATCCTTCGGAGATGGTTTACCTTTACTCACCGAAACGGTTTTTGGTTGGGTTGTGTCAGGTGAAGTCTGTGCGCCAGTTGAAGATTCAAGATTCTCATGTAGTATTGCTGTATCGGACAACTTAGCAGAGATTTTGTCGCGATTTTGGTCTTGTGAAGAAGTCGATACCTTGAATAACTATTCGCCAGAGGAAACACGTTGTGAGGCGCAGTTTGAGCGTACAGTTCGAAGGGAAGTCGATGGTCGGTACACCGTTACCCTACCTAAAAACGACCACATAATGCGACAGCTTGGGGATTCAAAGGATATAGCAGAGAAACGTCTTCGTAGCGTAGAACGACGATTATCAAGGGATCCACACCTTCAAGGTCAATATAATGATTTCATGGCTGAATATCTGGAGCTTGGCCATATGCGTAAGGTAGAAGAAACGAGCAAGGGAGCAGCCCATAGAATATTCTTACCGCATCATCCTGTGTTAAAGGAATCGAGCACCACAACTAAAGTTAGGGTGGTCTTTGACGCGTCTTGCAAGACATCAACAGGCATCGCGCTAAACGATGCGCTATTGGCAGGCCCGTGGTACAACAAGATCTAAGATCGATCATCCTTCGGAGCCGATTCCGGCAGATAATGGTGGTTTCAGACGTAGAAAAGATGTTTCGTCAAATTTGGATTAACGAACTAGATACACCTCTACAGTGTATTCTTTGGTTTGGTCCAAATAGAGCGATTGAAATGTACGAACTCATTACGGTAACCTATGGTACAAAATCGGCACCGTTTTTAGCTACCCGTACGCTGCAACAGTTAGCCAAGGATGAACGAGAGAACTTTCCTTTGGCGGCGAAGTCCATCGATGAGGACGTCTACATGGACGATGTGATCACTGGAGCAGACGACGTGGAATCCGGTATTGAACTACGGTGCCAGCTAGACAATATGTTGCGAAGTGGAGGATTTCAACTAAGGAAATGGGCGTCTAACTGCTCAAGAGTTCTGGAATATACTGCAGGATTTGGCTTTATCTAATGTAGAAGGGATCAATTGGGATCAGAGTGCAGAAGTTAAAACTTTGGGAGTGACCTGGCTCCCTAATGCAGACAGCTTTAAATTTCAATTTAACATTTCACCACTCGATATTGATCAGCAGTTAACGAAACGAAACGTGCTAAGCATCATAGCTATACTCTTCGACCCTCTTGGGCTACTAGGCGCTACTATCACGACCGCAAAGGTCTTTATGCAACGTTTATGGACTCTAGCAAATGAAAGAGACCAAAAACTAGCATGGGATAGTCAACTACCGCACACGATGGGTAAGGAGTGGCGTAAATTCCATGCACAACTTCCACTTTTGAACACTATTCATGTTCCTCGAGGCGTTGTTCCATCTAAGGTGTGGTCTGTAGAATTCCATTGCTTCTCTGATGCCTTAACGGTAGACGGGCAGACGACCATCCAACCCAACCAACAACTGTTTGACGAATCCGGTTCGAAGGACCAATTTATGTTGGGATATCCTCGAGTATGTCCACTTTCTCTATCCTCCGGATTTCTCTGGGACAAAAAACACGACACTGACTACACACACAATAACTACACCGTTCTTTATTCTTAAACACGATCTTCTGTATTCTAACATTTATTGACTAACTAGAACGACTACAACTAATTAAATTTATTGGGAGGTTCGCTCCTCCGATAACCGCTAGTGAGCTATAGTAAATAACAACTGACTTCACTTGATTTTCTCGTACTATATTGTTGATTCCCTATCATGATCATCGGCTTCGTTGTCATCTTCGGCATCAACGTATTAAAGCTGTTCATCGGCTTCATCGGGTTCATCAGCATCGGCGAAATCGTCCCACGAAATGAGCGACGAGTCCATAGCTGACAGCTCGCCTATTATGGCTGCGTACATTCAGGGTAGATACCTTGTTCGTCAACACAAATGTTGGACTCAAAAATGCCATGGTCTAATTAGACACAGTG